>JAGSMP010002331.1:0-23312 GCA_029286625.1 Parnassius orleans | reverse complement strand
TGCGTCGCATCATCGCAACGGAACAACGCATTCGGCCAAATTATTTACTGAGTCAGAAGAGTACACTTGCAAAAAAAATAAAAGACTGTTTCAAATTTTAAAGTTTTAGGGGCAAATATACAAATTCAGTTAGCTGCATTCTCATACTTTATTTGCTATATGAGAATGCGCCTCTACAGTGACATTGATATGAAATAGTACAAACTGTTTTGATTGATTGGAAACGGATTACATAGTCTGTGTGGCACATAGGGAGGATTTTGTGATTAAAAGCAGAATAATATACTAAACTAATTGAAAAAAAGTTACTCAAATATGCAAGAATATAAGGCGAACAAACCCTTTGTGCGTATCATATCTTGTGTTAAAAATAATATCATTTACAAAAATATTACCAGCACTTTAAAATAGCTTATATCGGAGCTGTGCACAGTGTGTAACAGGTGAAGTCAAAGAATAACACTTCATATCATTAGTTTTTTAATTTCCTAGAGTTGACAGACGTGGTAGTAGTGGTAGAAGTAGTTAGAACCTTTGTAAGTCGCACAGCTGGTGACAGGCCTCCTCTTATTTCTAAGAGGGACTAAGGATAAGGAAGTGTTCTTCGCGCTGACCTAATAAGTGTTAGTGGAGTTTTAGTTTTTTTATTCACTTAAATTGCAATCAAGAAATTCATTGGAGCCGCCGTAAATCGAACCCGATTTGCTCGCATTACACGGCGAGTGCTTAGCCTCTGAGCTACAACGGCTCTAACTTTTCGGCTTGTCAGACGAGTATAAACATAAGTTAAAAGCAGACGACAATACGGCTTATCTGAAAATCAAGTATAATGTGATTTTTTAACAGAACGATTTAAATTCGGCGACGTGTAAACATGTTCATGGTTTGCTTCGTCTTTCGTAATGGGTACAGCAAAGTAGTGTAATAACTTGCTGGTGTCTGTCTTTTCGTCCGAATATAATCTGGGCGTCATTCACATGGAATGCAGTAATGCATCACACTAGTATTACTGCTTTCCATCTCCAGTCTATGAGATTCGAGTTCGGCACACTCATGTTATTTAGATAACTTGTTTGCAATTAGACAGTCTTGTTCGCCTTCCAGCTGGTTATATATGGCGTGCCGACAAGGTTGGCGATTGGAAAAAAAGATGTTTAATCCCCTTTTCACCACCGTCACGTATATGACATTCCAATTCGCAATTTTACTACAAAGTTAGTGTCAAGATATCGAAAGAAACGATTCAATAATGTCAACACCGGAACTCACACCCAGGTTGCTTGCCTGGTATGAATTTAAAAAAAATCTAACACCGCAAAATCAAATATTATGTATATTTGCCGACTTTTATAGTAACAGAATATGTATTATAATAAAGTATATTATTTACAAACACGGGTGGTCTGAAAAGTTTCCGACCTAACAAAGATAACAGACATTTTTTCTAAAAATTTATTTTTAATTTTCTACATAGTCTCCTTCTAACTCTACACATTTCTCCCAGCGATGCTTCCATCTCTTTAACCCGTCCAAATAATATTCGACGTTTTTCTCTGCAAAATAATTGTTCACGAAGGTGATTGCCTCCTCATTTGACAAAAATCTCTGTCCTCCGAGCGCAATTTTTAGATGAGGGAACAAAAAGAAGTCGCTTGGGGCTAGATCTGGTGAGTAAGGCGGTCAAGCAGTTCAAACCGTAAGTCGTGGATTTTCGCCATGGCAACCGCTGAGGTGTGAGACGGAGCATTGTCGTGGCGCAACAGGATTTTCTTTTTCTGTAAACGTGGCCGTTTTTCCGTAATTTCTGCTTTCAGTTTTTCAAGTAATCCTGTAATGGTTGTTCCTTTTTGAAGATAATCGATTAAGATGACTCCATGACTATCCCCAAAAACAGTCGCCATCACTTTCGCAAGCTAAAAAGCAGTTTATGATTTTTTTGGAGTCGGTTCCTCCTTTGCAGTCCACTATTTTGACTGTATTTTTGTTTCGGGCATATAATGGTATATCTAAGTTTCATCTTCAGTAATTTATCGGCGCCAAAACTTGGATTTATTGCGCCTAAACTGCGCCAATAGTGCGCTGGAAATGTTCCTTCGAACACGCTTTTGGTCTAACGTGAGCAAACGGGCCTGCCAACGTGCAGACTTCTTATGCCTAAATCTTGATTTAGTACGTGACAAACACGTTTTTGGACATTTGCATAGCCTCTGCTATCTCTTTCACTTTAATTCGGCGGTCGTCTACCACCATTTGGTGAACTTTAGCGATGTTGTCGTCAGTAGTTGCAATTTTTGGACGTCCCGAACGTTCATCATCTCCGAAGCTCTCACGGCCACGTTTTCAATTCAGCTGCCCAAAATTTCACTATGGTAAATGATGATGCAGAGTCCCCATACACAGAGTCCAACTCATGTTTGATTTGCGTAGGCGTATTGCATTTCGTAAACAAAAAATTAATGACAGCTCGATACTCAATTTTTCCCATTTTGACAAAAACACTCACATCGACTCACTCAAACGTCTGTCAAATAACAACTACGCGTCCAAAATGAATGATTTTTATAAAACTGACAAACAAACTTACAGTCTACCTGATGATAAGTGCCTACTGCAGAGAATGGACACCTGCAGCCAACTTCAAACAAAGAAGATGCGTTGTCACTTTTGAGGTTTATCAAATCATCTGTGAAAAAAAGCAATGCAAGCACTACTATTTGGTGACAGAAATAGGTAACAAGATAATACCTACCTAGATGGATTTCTAGGCAGAAAAGGAGTCCTACAAACTAAAACGGATGTCTAAAAAATTCAAAAATATTTTTTTAAGACATGTAAGTACATTAACACTAAATGGAACAGCGAGCTCTTTAAATCTTGCTAGATCTCCCCAATAAATTGGTGCGATTTTAGATTTTTATTATTTTGAGTTTTTTAAGGAAA
This sequence comes from Parnassius orleans, assembly GCA_029286625.1. Taxonomy (NCBI): domain Eukaryota; kingdom Metazoa; phylum Arthropoda; class Insecta; order Lepidoptera; family Papilionidae; genus Parnassius; species Parnassius orleans. Next base: position 20,372 of record JAGSMP010002331.1, on the reverse strand, counting down.
TGCTGCTGCACTTGTAAAATAACGTTAAATTAATATCAACCGTAAGTAAAGTGTTTATTTGTCACTGCTAGACACCGTGTAGTGGCGGTGTAAGATCATCTACCAACCCATTTCATTCCGTGGGTATCGTAAGAGGCGACACAGGAAAATTGGACCTGAGATGGGCAGCAGCATCTTTCTAATAACAGCTGAATAAAACAAAATTTTGGTAAGTTGTTTCGCATCCGCAGTATTTTTGACAAATATCCTTCCTATGAGGTAATTAGTCCAAAGAGTCAAATTTAAAAAAGTATTTCTAACAATTTAAACGTATGATAAATTTTAGGTCTGCTATTGCGGCTTACTAAACAGATTCTATTCGATACTCTCCTATGGCGACATCATTTGGAGAAACTCATATCATATGACAAATTATAATAAATAATATAAATTATTACAAATGAAGTATCTACGAATATTAACGAATATAGGATCAAATCATCATCATCATTATTACAGCCCTTCCGTCATTATTTCTGTCAAGTTCACTGGTAAACATAGGCCTCCCCCAAAGTATGACACAAAGCACGGTCCTAAGCCACCTGCATCCATCGACTTCCTGCATGTCTTACCAGGTCGTCACTCCATCTAGTGGGAGGCTGCCTGCCACACACCTCGCCTACCGGTACGAGGCTGCCACTCGAGAACTATATAGCCGGCCCATAGCCACTTCAGCTTATTAATTCGTTGGGCTATGTTGGTTACTCTGGTTCTACTGCGGATATCCTCATTTTTTAAGTTTACCACGCAGAGAAACACCAAGCATAGCCCTCTCTATAGCTCGCTGAGCAACCTTCAGCTTTCTCATACGGCCAGCAGTGAAGAACCACTTCTCAGATCCATAAGTCATCACTGGCAATACGCACTGGTTGTAAATCTCGTTTTCAAGTTTTGAGGTATACCTAAGGAGAAGATGTGTCGTAATCTCCCGAAAGCTACCCAGCCGAGTTGAATCCGTCGATTGACCTCTCGGCCGAAGTTGGAGTTGGACCTAATCGGAGTTTTTGTCCCAGGTAAACATTAACCAAACGTATGAAGACTGCAACTTCATTTCCAGTCTAACACCCATGAAACTAAGAGTGTGATCGGAAAGTTTTTGTGTACATCTGCGACGGGTCTTGCAGAACTTAGCTCCAACCGCATGGCCAGTTTCCACGACCTTGTCATTTACATCTTCCACTACATTGCAGTCTTCTAGACACTGAAAACGGTTTTGTCATTCGAGCTGAAAGTTTTCGGGATTTTGGATAAGAGCACAAGGGGGACGGAGCGTTGACTTCATTAGACGTTACTTCTCGAAGTTAACGTTTAGGTTCAGTGTGCTTTTCACCATTCGGTGATGGCTGCCAGTTTTCACCCTTGCGATCACGGAGACATCACTAAACAGTTGCTGTCTAGTCGTCATAATAAAGTCAATCTCATTATTTGTCGAACCATCAGGGCTCGATCAGGTCCAGTTTCTATGGCGCCGCTTCCGAAACAAAGAGTTCATCATAAAGAGTCCCTTTTTTCCATGAAGTCAGCCAGCTGTTGGCCCCTTAGGTTCCGTTGCCCTATCCCAAATTTCCCTACCTTCAGCTAACCATTCTCTCTTGTGCCTAGTTTTGGATTGAAGTCTCCCATTAACCTTCCATCATTAAGGATGTGCCGAGGTTGGTGCGTAAACCTGTATGACATTCAGCAAATACCGTTTGGTGATTCTGAGTATAAGATACGCAGCCCTCGTAGACACACTCCTAATCTTTACAACTTTGTTTACGAGAGACTTGTGGACGATAAATCCGACACCTCCTTGGGACAGATGTTCGCCCTCCCAGTGATAGAACAAGTTGGCGGATTTGAGGATTACCATGTCCTCCCCCTCTCTTTGGACCTCAGATAATCCTATAATATCTAAGCGCAACTTGTCTATCTCTTCTTCCAGCTACAGGATATTTTCGTCGGTCCTCAGGGTGCGTGCGTTATATGTTGCCAGGTCGAGTCGTCTTAGGTGGCAACCGCACCTCCACCGGAGATTCTTAGCAATCACTGCCTCGTCGTTAGCATGGTGGCCACCGTAGCCAAAAATAGCGGGGCCGCCGGGAACTGGGGTCCGTTTTTCGGTAACTCTCACCATGGGGGGTATATTGCCATAGTTGCCATGCTTATCGAGCGATTTGGCAACCGCCGTTTTTGAATTGTCATTTTGCTGTTTTCAGAAATATGCTGCTGCCCATCTTATTCCTCAATTTTCCTGAGTCGCGTCTTACGACACCCACGGGAAGTTTATGGGGTATTGGATATTCTTACCCGTCACTACACGGGCATAGATCGAATGAAATAATGTAAACCTCGTTTCGTTAAACATAAAATGCCCTTTTCCTTACCCTTTTCCACATTAAAATTAGTTTCGACTAAAACTCATGTTATATATAACCTAATAAACACCATGTTATAATAACCTATGTTACGTAAGAGTTTAAATTATATTCGTTGAATCGTATTTATTTGTGTCGTATTAGTAGCTTTGGGTCCAAGCGCTCGCTATAAATTTCACCCGGGTTTGATCCCCGGCAGCACCAATGAAATTTTTAATTGCAATTTTAATTGCTGATTTAGCACGTGCTCGGCGGTGAAGGAAAACATCGTGAGAAAACCTACATATGACTGAGGAATAAGAAAAAAAATTTCGAAGACTTGTGAAGTTTGCCAACACGCATTGGGGCAGCGCGATGGACATTTCCTTACCCTAAAACCCTCTCAGAAGTAAGAGGAGGCCTGTGCCCAGCAAAGGGACTTACATAGCCTGTTATTTTACTTTTGTATCGTATACATATGCAATATTAATATTCGTTTCAGATGCAGAAGGGTACCTAATGCTTAGAAAAATATCATGTGGAGGCAACGTAAACATAAAACATATTTGTACCTAGATAAAATGTTCTAGTGATTGCCAGTCATTACATACGCCACATTTTCTAAAGAGTTTAGAACGTTTCAGATAGGGCAAAATAAAAAATAATACAAAATATTATGGGAATGATTTATTAATAATATATACATTTGTAGGTAATTATAATGAAAATAATGAACAACCTGCAAGGTTCAACTGATAGTGTTTCTTGTAAACACAATTGTAAAATTGCCGTTCTCATTTTTATCAATGGTGAATTGATGAAACGTAGTCAAGATCACTTTATATAAAATATATTTAATTAAATTGGCACATGGCGTATTTGGCCTTCTACTTAAAACTCGGCGGAAATTTGAAAAGAAAGATTTTGTCTGTTCTTAATTCTCTTATGTACACCACTTTTCACAGAAGTATTGTTTATAACTGGCGTGGTTTCCAAAAGCATGATTAAGTGTCAGCTCTATATCGTCAATCAGATCCTGAACTTTTTTGTTATATCTTGTAACCTTTTTAAAAACTGACACAAACTCATTTTTTTATTATTTATTATATTTTTTCTGTACCGTATTGGGTATCTTGGATAAGTTTGTTTTTTATTTTATCACAAAATTTTTTTGCATTAAATTATTACGTTTTGTACAGTGATTCTCTCGTCTTATTTTTGGCGTGACTGCGGGATGTTATATAGGTACTGAGTAACCGTCAGTTACTAAGCGGCAATAAAGCAATATATGTATATCTATACATATATTCCTTATATATAGAAAATGTAATCTGTATATCTATACATACAGATTACATTTTTTGATTTTATTATTATTGATTTTTTTTAATTTTGATTGATTTTTTTGAAACCTGATAAAATTAATTATATTTCCATACAATTTGATGGGCCTGAGTATAATGCCAGTTGTGCTCTTTGGCTGAAGTTATTTTTTATTTTATGCACAATTACAGACAACACAAACTCTAAAAGAAAATTTCACCTCTTCTCCTTATAATAACAGCTCCTGCACCTAACACGGCGGCATAGTTTCTTCTATAAGACCATTTACAATAACAATTTTTGTTAACAGTTGTGAGTGTAACATTTTTATCTGCTGCTTTATTTATAGTGCCTTGAGTAACACTTTGCCGGATTTTGTACAGAAAATAATAGTTTAAAAATAACTAAAGAAACATGCGTTTGTAGATAACTGCGTGGGGTGCTTTTTCAGATATTTTTATGATGACACCAAGCACCCCACGCTTTTTTACAATAAAATATTTTTTTATGTTAATCACTATTTCCTTATTTTAAACTTATTGAAATTTATTTTCTACTTTTTAGTTCGGTTATCTACAAAAGCGTGTTTATTTAGTTTTTTTAAACTATTATTTATTTTCTATTTTTTAGTGCGGCAAACTACAAAAGCGTGTTTTTATTGGACCGAAGTTCTTTTACGCGGCTTAGTAGATTGAACTGGCAGAAATCGTATTTGTTTTATATATTATTCGCAAATCCTGAGGATCCTGGCAAGGGTAATGGGACACCATTTCATGTCAATCGTTTAAATAGCTTGTCAGCTATTTAAATGATTGCACTGTCATCGGTCCTTGATACGTGTGCGAAGTTTCAAATTAATGTGACGTTTTAAAGGAGATGAAAATCACATTCAAAAATTCCGTTACATAGATACATATCAAGCTAATAAAAGCGTGTTAAAAATGATGCTGGCTTTGGTATTTCTTATTTGAAATAACTTGTAGGCGTAGTACTGCAAAAAACTGTTCCAAATATGAATGGCCGCTACAAATGAATATAATACCTGCTATGTTACACCTATTTACATAGAAACTTTAATTATAGTTAACTTTGAGTTCAGTCCATCTTGTTTTTCGCTAATTAAGTGAATAGTATAACAAACGAAGTGGTCCGTGATTTAAAATTTCTTGCAGCTTTTGATAGAAAAGCATGACCTTATCATAAAATGTTAGTTAATATTTAGCGATCTGATCTGAAAACTTTTAAGTGCGCCAGTCATACATTAATGATGATATTTGGGTCATTATTCTGAAGATAGTCTATTGAATATTTTATAATACAATTAATCATCTTCAGTATGATTGACCGTGTGTATGAGTTTTATAAGTCTTACACAAGCTCAATCAATTTCTCAATTTCAATTGCAGATACCTTTCACATTTATTTTAATCTCGAATTTAAGTAAAGAGAATAAAAATTTGAACTGTTTAAGAAGTCTTATCGGTAGCCTGCTTTTTACATAGAATTCTTTAATGACATGCATTTCTTTTAATTTGAACTTAGTCGTATTTCTTTGAAACTGACAAGGTTTGTTTTACCCAAAACTAAGAATAACGCTAATGAAACGACGTAAAAATTAGGTAGGATAGGTTTCGTTTTTGCAAAATGTCCCGTTAATGGCTCTTTATAACTGATTTTCAAATGTAATACACCAACTGAAAATCAAATAATTATTGGTAGTTATTTTTTTTTAATTCTTTGAACATTTTTAAGATTGTGTTGAAGCTCCACTGGTAAAATATATATATTATAGTTGTTGACGAAAATAAGGTACCTATTTATACATCGCATCCCACCAAGAATTTCTAATGTAAGCTAAACTATTATAACAACTGTAAACAATTGAATAACAAAATAATGAGAACATTTGTAAATACTTGCTTTACAACATTTAACCGTAATAAAATAGAACAAGATAGTCTTCAGCATGAAAGTAAAAATAAATATTTTTGATTATTTTTGCAATACAGCCGGGTCAGCGCGTGATTCAGATCCGTCTAGAGACGCTAAATTTCAGCGAGCACTGTCAAATTCAATAGGAGTGACAGAAAAAATGATACTTGGTATAGAAGGGCAAAATAAATTATTTCAATTAAAGTAAAATCACTTTATTAAAAATTAAAATAGCCCAATAGTTTTATTAACATGTGACACATAATTGTACTTATTATACTCAACATTATTTTATGGAAATCTGAGAAAGTTGAAAATTTAAGTATTTTCAGAAGCTACTTTGCAATTATTCTATTGAGTGAATTTTGTGGAATCGTGTTTTGAAAACCACCACCTGGAATACGCTCAATTGTGAGTACAATTTTTTTCGATAACGATGTGAAATCACTAAACGATCCCTATGCAGATTAATTTGGCTCTATTCAGCCTCCTAATATGGACATACCTCGGGGTTCAGAGATTTTAAAAGTTTTATGCGCAGATACTGTAAAATATAATATTATATTATTAGTGTCCCGTGTGAGACAACCTTTATTCTTATATACATATTCCCATCACACGTAATACTTATTATGGTTGGTTAGAAAAATAATATCTACGTGCAAACTTTCACAAGGTAAATTTCTTTTTTTTTACTATTCTTAGCCAGCGCTAAAATACAATTTTGGAACTTTGGAATTTTACAATTGAGGAACATTTGTTAAATCCTCTTCTGTCACCCTATATTTTTTCATTGCGGATAAAATAAACAGTTATTGTGATTTTTTTACTTAAATATCCAAGAATTTAGGCATTTCACCCGCACTTAAGGCCTTAAAGTAATGTGACATACAATAAATTTGAATTTGAATCTATGGGGGAGGACTATGTTCAGGAGTGGACTTTTGATAAGCTGTTACGGTACGGTTCATCAACGAAAGTATTTTTATGTATATTTTAATTTTTTTTTAAATATTATATTTATCTTTCTTTGGTAGTGGACTCGTACTATTGTACTTTAGCCACTATCAAGTAATAAAAATTATCCTTTAAATAATTTGAAGAAACACGTCTCAGATCCATATCATCAGTGACAACACGCACTGGTTGTATAACCTTGTTATCATGTTTTGAGGTATACCTGACAAGAAGATGTGTCGTAATCTTCCGAATGCTGCTCAGCCGAGTTGAATCCGTAGATTGAAGGTTCGGTCGAAGTTGGACTTACCTAGTCCGACTATTTGTCCTAGGTAAACATACTCGTCAACAACTTCGAGCTACACCTATATTCGTCATAGGTGTGACGTGGACGCTACACATGATCTTTATTTTGTCCATGTTTATCTTAAGACCTATCCGTTGGGAGACACTTTTGAGGTCATTAAGTATAGTACTTAGGTCCTCCAGTGACTCTGAAACTAATACTGCTACTTGCTAATAAAAAATTAGAATAATCAAATCGTAGCTGTTTTTAACATAAACTAAAACACGCTCGTCGGTTAAGAGTACCCTTAACCGACGAGCGTGTATGCGTAGGTATATGGATGTGGAGGAGGCGAGAGAGGTGTGTCAGGATCGTGCCAAATGGAAGTCCATAGTCTCTGCCTACCCCTCTGGGTGACAGGTGTGAGTGTTTATGTATATATGTATGTATGTATGTAAAACTAACTAACTGTTAGATATTGTTAATAAATACCATGCATCTAGATTGGTATCACTCTCTTGCCTATTCCTGTAGTCAAGCACTAGTGCGGTCTACGCACTGCTGTTAAACGGTTTGAAGGGCAATAGGTTCAGTATTATAAGCTGTTAGGTATTTCATCATACCGTAATATATAGACTTTTACTGCGCAAATATTAGGTTAATTACTTGACCAAAGAAAAATCAATTTCAATTTAATGTATACCTCGTATTTTACTTGTGGTTATAAGATTGTTTTTTCATTTAGAGGGGAAGTAAGCAACTCGTAATTTCATTGAAATATTACCTACCATACGTTTTCCTGGCTTCCCAGGACTAACTGAAATTGGGTTCGCTTAATGAAATACAAATAGCATTTATTTTAAAACATGATACAAATTCTCACAACTGTAAATGATACTTTACAAATTATCATCTCGTATTTTAAAAATTAACACATATATTTACATAAAATTGAGATATATACGTTTATAAGAAACATAAATAAAACTAAAAGTAAAAAAGTAAATTATCATAACTTAAATTATATACTCCCCGTAGTATCGTGCCAAGAATGAAAGAAAGAAAGAAGAAAGAAAGAAAAAATATTTTATTTTTTTATAACACAGAAACGAAGTCAAAACAAAAAAAACAATTTCACGAACGAACAAACAGATTAAAAATGAGAAAACAAAGATAATTAAAATTAATAGGAAGATTTTTATATATATATATATATATATATATATTCTTAAAACTAGTGCCTCAGGGTAATGCCAATTCAGTATGATGTCAGGTTGGAAACCTAACGCTGATTTTCTATTGGCCCCCTGAATTGCATTCGTCTTCACCTCCGAAACCAGTTACCGTGTACTTCCGCAAGAACAATCAGAATACGTGAACCTTATGAAAAAACATATACATATAAGTGCTTATATAATAAATTATTATTAAAATAGGTATAAAATATATTAGGTCCTTACATATGAAATTAGCGTTTTGTCGTACTGACCACTGTGATCTGAAATATTTCCTCTTTGGTTAAGAATTCCAAATTCAAATTTATAAATTCATTTAGCTGGTACATTTAAGTTTTGAAAATAGTCATTCAATTATTTTTTCCCTATTATTTTTTTCTTTGGCGTCGCTTATTACCACACAATGGAAAACATGAAATAACGGTATATTTACGAGTACGAGTTCTACCGTGGCACCAGTGCTGCAGAAACAGCTCGAAAGATAAATGATGTGTACGGCGCTGGTGTCGCAAAAGACAGCACGGTACGTTTTTGGTTTCAACGTTTTCGTTCTGGAAATTTCGACCTTCAGAACCAACCCCCTTGGACGGCCGGAGACCAAAGTGGAAAATGAAGAATTAAAGGCTATTGTGGAAGCGGATCCATCACAAAGCACTTCAGAGATAGCTGCAGGCTTCGGGGTAAGTGATAAAACTGTATTAATCCACTTGAAGCAAATCGGGAAAGTAAAAAAAAACTTGAACGATGGGTACCTCATGAATTGAGTGAATCGAACTTGCAAACACGCCTCGACTGCTGTGTTACTTTGCTCAACCGACACAATAATAAAGGGATTTTAAATCGAATCATTACTTGTGATGAAAAGTGGATACTGTACGATAATCGGAAGCGCTCGTCGCAATGGCTGAACCCTGGAGACCCAGCCAAATTCTGCCCTTAACGAAAATTGACTCAGAAAAAGTTACTTGTGAGTGTTTGGTGGACTAGCGCCGGTATCGTTCACTACAGTTTTTTAAAATCTGGCCAAACAATTACGGAAGATATCTATTGTCAGCAACTGCAAACCATGAAAAAAGAACTAGCTGCTAAACAACCGAGATTGGTCAATCACTCTAGGCCACTGCTGCTTCACGACAACGCAAGACCACACACTGCACAACAAACAACCACTAAGTTAGATGAGCTACAATTGGAATCTCTGCGACATTCACCATACTCACAGGACCTTGCTCCAACAGGGATTACCGGGATTTGGACAACTTCTTACAAGGAAAAAAATTCAACTCCGATGCGGCAGTCCAAACCGCCTTCAAAGAGTTTATTGATTCTCGCCCCCATGGTTTTTTTAGTAAAGGGCACAATGAACTACCTATGAGATGGCAAAAGTGCATAGATAACAACGGTGCATACTTTGATTAATTAAATATATTTTACAAAAAAAAATTTGACTTTATATTCCTCCCGTACAAAACGCCAATTTCATATGTAAGGACCTAATATAACAAGATACAGATTAAGTACTTAGTTATTAATAGGACACAGCGCGTGAAACTGTACCAACATAATAACATCAACAATGAGAAAAAACAAAAATATAAATAAAAAAAAGAAACAGAAAATGTACCTCTCAAATAACCATCAAATATAGGGCATGTTAATGTTAGTGTTAACGATGCCTAGGTCTTTTTGTGCATCTAATAAGTACTGTTTTAGGTGACTTTTAAAGCTAGTAATAGAGCTTAGCTGCCTAAGAGGTGGAGGTATGTTATTCTATATTTTCGAGGCTGCATAGCGAAATGCTCCCTTGAAGGATGCCGACTTATGCTTTTGTACAGAAAGTTGCTGTTAACACTGTCGTCTAACGCATTATCTCCTTGTAGCAACCCAGCCGAGTTTATTGTACAAGTAAGACGGTTCACTGAACAAGCTGCTTCATTCTGGCTAGTAATCTTGGACCGTATACAGCATTAGCATAATTAAGCTTGGATAAGTCTAGCGATTCGACCAGCTGTACACGTAATTCCTCCGACAAATATGGCCTAATTTTATATAATACTTTAAGCCGGTAGAAGCAATTTTTGACAGCTTCGGCAACATGTTCCTCAAACCTTAAGCCCTCATCAATCTTTATACCTAATTTCACTGCTATGTTTACCCTTTTTACTTTTTTCCCCTTCAGTATAATGCCTAAATCTTCCGGTAATATCTTTAATTAATTTTTGTCCCAAATAGCATATAATTAGTTTTATCGGGGTTCAGTAGCAGACAGTTATGCTTGGACCACACAGCGACACGTTCTAGATTGTCATTTAGATCCTTAACAGCTGTTTCCCATTGAGTGGGTTTGAACGAGATGTAAAGTTGTGTATCTTCTGCATACATATGATACTGACATTTTTCTATATTTTTTGGTAAATCCGCACAATATAAGTTAAAAAGAATAGGGCCTAGAATAGAGACTTGTGGTACTCCTCTGTTCACAGGTACTGGGTTTGAATTCACAGTGGTTCCATTCCTGCGGCGCAGACTGACCAGTTGCTTTCGATTGGATAAATAACTATTGAACCAGGACAACGCCCTACTTCCGAAACCATAATAACTCATTTTAGACAGTAATAAAGGTATATAGGTATAGTTATGGCATCGAAGCCACGAGAGTAATCTAATAACACCAGTAGGGTGCACATGCCCTCATCCTGGGCTGACAGGATATTATCCACCACATCAATCAGAGCTGTAGTGGTACTACGTCTCTTACGAAACCCAGACTGCAATTGACGAAGAATGTGATTTTTCTCAAGATATTCAGTGAGCTGCTGGCAGACAATCTTTTCTAATACTTTTGAGAGGCGTGGTAAAATGCTAATAGGACGTATATCTTTTAAGGTCAAGGGGTTATTGTTCTTAGGGAGCGGTCGAACGATAGCTATTTTCCAAAGGTCAGGGAAGGTAGAGGTTAAGATTGAGTTATTAATGATTGTGTGTGTGATTTCTAAAGAGTTAGGTAATGTCATGATTATTAATTTTAATGATAAATTGTCAATTCCTATTGCATTTGATTTAATCTGAGAATTATCCGTAAAATATCGTTTTGACTGACTGATGAGACAATGAATGTTGCATCGCCGAACCTGTGAAATTCAAAATAAGTTAGATATGATATTGAAGCTTGGAACTGGAACGTCCAAAAAGTGATTGTTTATTTCATTTGCGTTATTAAAGTGAGAAGGAAATTCTAAGGTCTGCTTTGGAGGTAATACTATGCTTTTCAGTTTTTCCCAAAGATTTTGGATTACTAATTTTGTTATTAATGCTGTGGGGAAAGTATGCGGCTTTTTCATTATGTAAAGAATGCTGGCTGCGTTTCCTTGCTGATTGGCTATACTTAGCCTTTCAACGAGAAAATAACCAGCCCTCTTATCATTTTCTCTCAGACTCATATGTGCGCCTATTTCTTAGTTCAGCTACCTGTGATGCCGCCCCGGCTATAAATGAGGTACCTCTGAGATGATAGGCTGCCAAGTATCATCCCACACTAGGGCTTCACCTCTCTCCCAAGAAATCAATGTCATACTGTCGAATCTCTTGCCATCGTCTCTAAGTGTTCCACAAGGCTCTTAAACCGAGGGAACATTTATAGAGATAAGAGCTCCTCGTTCAAGACATCGTTCGAAGAACCATGATGGGTAAACCTACCAGGACTTTTCTTACATGAAAGTCCGTGGAGCTCAAACTCGTAGACACTTTTTTTTAACTTATTTTAAGCCAGTGCTTGGACCACAATCGTACCTGGTGGTAAGTGGTGATGTAGCCTTAGATGGTAAATCGTACTGTCTTAGCGTAACAAAAGCCTATTCACTCTTGCCTTGAATACGCCCAGATTGTATTCGGACGAAAAGATAGACGCTGGCAAATTATTCCACTCCTTTGCTGTACGCATTACAAAAGACGAAGTTAACCGTTTGGCTCTAATGCGTGGAATATCGACAACAAAGGAATATCGAAAACCGCCGACCGCCTGGTTCTGCGATGGTGGAAAGGAAAGGGAGGAACGAAAGCGTGTAATTCTTGCGCACACTCACCGAAATGCATCCTATAGAATTTAGAGGTTTCAACCCAATCAAGGTTACCAATGAACCTCTTAGCACGTCTCTCCACTGAGTTCAATGCCGCCATGTGGAATTTTGCAGCACCAGCACATATGTTGAAGAACACTATGCAATCAATTTATGAACGGTAAAATAAAGTACTTGTCTTCTTTTTTTGTGTTTGAACGCAAGACCCTTGTAATGAGGGCTAATAATTTTCTGCTCACCAGATATCGCTAGTTGACACTGAGGTAAAGTTTTTGGTTACACAATGTCATTTAATTGAGAAGTTATTTTTTAATAAGTTTCATTTTATATCTTATTTATTATTAAAGTTAAAAAGTTAAAGTTACAGCCTATATACGTCCCACTGCTGGGCACAGGCCTCCCCTCATTTCTGAGATGGTTTATAGGGCAAGGAATTGTCGCAATTCGACAATGCGTGTTGGCGAACTTCACATGTCTTCAACATATTTTTTTTTCTTCTTATTTCTCAGAAATGCAGGTTTCCTCACGATGCTTTACTTCACCGCCGAGCACGTGGTAAATCAGCACTTAAAATTGCAATTAACATTTTCATTGATGCCGGCGGGGATCGAACCCGGTTTGCTCGCATACATTGAAATTTATAGCGAGCGCTAACCATCTGAGCTACCACGGCTTTATTTATTATTATTATTAATCAATTATTAATTATATATAACCAGCACGAACTTATGACTTGATAAAATTCTGTGTAAAATATAAAATGACTAAGCCAAATAATATATATTAAATGAGTATTCAAATGATTGAATTTATTTACATATACAGTTTATTTATATAAAAATTAATTTTTATTAACAGCCATTTATAAAAAATACTTCTAAAAATAGCTTGATGACGCAGCTGTTATTGTACTATTTTGGTATTGATGGTTGGTTTGGTATTGATGGTACCTGTTCAACATAATGGGCAAACTGTGCGAGCAACTGATCCTAAGACGACTCACCGCCACGGTGGACCAGCTGCAACCACCGTTCCATCACGGCTTCACGAGGGCCAGAGGCACAGCGATCCAGATCCTTCGCACCGGTAAAATAATCACAGACGCCCTGGCCAACGGCGACAGCGTCTCCATGATATCAACAGATCTCTCGAAAGCCTTTGACTCGATCAACCACAAAGGCTTGATCAAAAAGCTACAAGACAAAGACGTACCCACTGATATCACAAAAATTATAGAAAACTACCTTGCAGACAGACAACTGAAAGGCAGGTCTAGAACAACTGAAACAGAGGAAAAACCGATACTCCATGGCGTGCCCCAAGGATCGATCCTGGGACCGGTGATATTCAACCTGTATGTCTATGACATCTGGGACATACATGACAGAATTAAGGGGCTCAAACTCTCACAGTACGCGGATGATTAACAGAGCCACAAACCCAGACCATGCAACCATGCGATCGGAATGGGCAGCAGAAAACATTATCAACTACTACACGAGATGGAGGCTCAAATGTAACGTAGAGAAAACCGAGTGCATTATGCTCTCAAAGAAAAGTAAATACCGCCCAGCGGTTAAATTAAAACAATAGACGCTACCATACCAAAAACAGATCAACTACCTCGGCGTGGTCTTCGATAAACGCATGAAAATGAATCAGCACACCGAAAAGGTAGTGAAGAAACTGAAACGGGTCAAAGGAGCCCTTGGCCCGATAATTGGATACTACGCAAAAACAGATCTAGAAACCAAACTGGCAATAATACAGGCCTGCATTCTGCCACTGCTGGACTACGGAGTGGTCCAACTGCTATCGAGGTACAGCACGACGAACTTGAGTAAAATCGAAAGACAAAACAGAATGGCACTCAAGAGTGCTGCCCAACTACTGAAAAGAATATCCACAGAGGCGCTATGGGAGATGGCTGACATAGAAGCTTGGCACCTACGCGCCGAGGACATAAATCAGAAGATGTTGTATAACATTGCCCAGCTGGAAATAGAAGACCTAGAACCCCCGGTGACGCCTACCTGGCGCACGGAGAATTCAATCCCCTCAGGACCAATAATAGAATAGGTGAAATTGTATATGATCCTAAAAAGAAAAATTACAAGCGATGGCCCAACGACAACACGGGATTCCCGCGCCCTTTCAGGATAAGATAATTAATGCTAGCAAATAAGTACACAAAAACAGATGAAATACATAATAATTTTATTGTATAAACTTTATTATGAATAAGCAAAACACAGCAAACATAGATCCACCTAGGACATAAGTTAGCTGAATCACCCTCGCACGGCTCACCGGCCGCGAGAATGCAAATGTTCTGATTCTATAAAAAAGCTCACAAAATGAAAAAAAAAATGATTGAGATCGGTCCAGTCGCTCTTGAGTTATAAGTGGTGTAACTAACTCGAGTTTGTTTTATAAAATAAGACAAAAAGATAAATTAAAATAAATATTACAAAATTTTGCACGCACGGCGTTGTGATAGAATAGAATAGAATAGAATAGAATAGAATAGAACAATTTTTTATTCAATATAGATTACATGTGTAATTCTTATTGAAAGTCATTTTTTACTTTACCAATGGTTCGAAAAAAACCTCTGTCCTGGGAAGAACCAGCAAGAAACCCAGCGGGACTTTTTTTTTAAAGTAAATTTTACATTAATGGTTGTACAAACTATTTAAGTACAAAATTTTTTTTAGAAACTGCTTGGAAGCGACCACCTCATTCCCAGGGGTATTATCAACCATGTATTCATTTATACTTTAATAACCCTTTTTATACAGTTTCAGCTTAACAAAACATTTAAACTTGGTAATAGAGAGAGCCTGTACACTTTCCGGGACCTTGTTGTAATAGCGTATACATTGCCCCAAGAATGAATTACTGATTCTGTGGAGTCGAGAAACTGGTATCACTAGCTTGTGTTTGTTCCTAGTGTTTACAGAATGTATATCACTTTTTTACTAAAACTACCTTTGTTTTTGTGAACATACATTAAATTTTCGTAAATATACTGAGAGGCCAAAGTTAATATATTTATTTCTTTAAATTTATCTCTAAGAGACTCTCTGTTTTAGGTTGTAAATAGCTCTAATGGCCCTCTTCTGTAAAACAAAAATAGTTTCTGAATCAGCCGCATTTCCCCATAGCAAAATCCCATAAGACATTATGCTATGGAAATAACTGAAATAAACTAGTCTAGCTGTCTCGACACTAGTGAGACCTCTAATATTTTTTACAGCATAGGTTGCAGAACTTAGTCTGCTTGCTAGTTTGGATATATGGGGGCCCCACTGAAGCTTTGCGTCGAGAGTGATGACAAGAAAAACAGTGGATTCAACAGAGCTCAGTTCTTCCCCATTTAAAAACACATCGGTACTTAGATTTTTAACATTCGTTGATGCAAATTTAATACATTTAGTTTTATTTCCGTTTAAATGACATCATCGTGATTTCATACATTTTGGTCCAAATATGAAAGTGCCACCAATAAAAAATATGCTGTATTCCGTTAGAACTTGTCCCCTGAGTATTTATTATTATGACACCAAAGCTGTAGGGTCATTGTCCTTGGTTTTATTGGAGTTCAAAATTCAACATCTTCATACATTTTCAGTGAATTTAATAAACAAAACAAATGATTTGTTCTACCATATTTTATTTTGAACATCGTTTAGTAAAGTATATTGGTTCTTGACCTATTTTGGACATGTTGATCTTGTTTTGTGTTTTGAGGATTATAAGTAAAATATATACAGGGTTATTTTGTTTAATTAAACACTATAAAATCATCATCGTCTGGCACAACAATAATGTTCTCCAATCCATAAGCTGGAGGGTTATTGCTGGCAAATGTCGTGCATGGCTCATGTACCATATAATGCACATAATATGAGCAGCATCCAATTGTTCGCTTTCTGATGCACGAACAATAATAGTGAGCGATTGCTTGTCGGCCTGATAACGACCTATCGATTATAATGTAGACATAATACTGTCTTGCTCTAACATGCCGCGATTGCAGTCGGCCTCTTATCATCCATAAATCATTGCCTGCAATTCCGCCAAGTCTTCATTTGATAACTCATTGCTGAGCTCAATTGTGAATGCTCCATTGTCAAGGACGTGCTCAACGTAATAGCTTTTGGCCTGTTTTAGTTGATAAACGCCCAGAGCGAATAATAATAATTCGTTCTCATCCATTCTGGAAAATCTACAAACTCTGGCATATCTGCAGTCATTAAAGTAAACTGAGCACGTCTGCGATTGTAGTTATGGCGTATTACAAGATCTGCCAATCTATTTCCATATTAATTCTTTGGTGAATAATCTCTAAAATCGCAGCAGCATTTGGATTATCTTCAATCAAAACATGAAAACGATTTATCATCGCCGCTGCTATCTTGAAATAGTCGAACATGCTGGGAGAGCTCTGTTATATATACATTTCGCAACAGGCGAATCTCTTTGAACCTGCCGTTGACCACTTCAACCACCCAACGACAGATTGTTACCAGTCTGGACTTATTGGCCTGATCCGTGGTTAGCTGTGTCTCATTTGGATACTTTGTTTGAGGCATATGTCGTACGTATCCGCAAGATTCCAGATTTCTTGCTGAGTCTCGAAAACCACGGTCCAGAATAAAAACATCGCCACTCCTATAAAACCAGTGGAAGGCACTGTCAGCATTATAAGCATATCATATCTGCGTCAGACGTGGTGGCAGCATATGGTCCGTTAACTTCGATAATGTCCATCACAAGAAACCAAGAGGAACGGTTTTAGGAGGTTTCTGTATTTGTGATGGCTGTAAAACTTGCGTTGGAAAAATAATTTCCACTTTTTGCAGATAGATGTACGTGCCATCACAAATCGTGATAGCTTTCCTTTCATCTTCTGGGCTCGATGGGTTCCCAAACAGATTGTTGGGTAGAAAATATTCCTGTGCTACATCCTCACAGGGAAATATGGTCAAACCCAACATTTAAGGGCACAAAATCTTCTAACAGAGCGTTGCGTCCGATTTTTAACCACGTATGAAACGCTGTTTCGCTACATTTAAAAATATTAGCAAGCCGCGCGTTCGAGTCACCTGTTCTTAACTTGACTAATACTGCCGCCAGTACGGTTCTTTTATTCTTTTTAGTTCTCAGACTTGGTAAACTGTCTAATAATTCAGTAAACTGATCTTGAGTCAGTCCTGTCCAAGTATGAAACTCGGCTGGTGCTATATTTTCATACTGCTCAAAATCAAGTATTTCCTCCGTAATATGTCTTTGTATTATCGACACGATAGTCATTATTTGAGCTGCAGTGAATTCTCAGAAGAGTTGTCTTGTACAGGAAGTAAATGCCACAGATTTTGCTCCGTGTTCATTACAGACACGCGTACTTTCTGGCACGAAATAGCTGAAGCGGCATACCATGCGAAAATTATGTTCTCTGGAACACGACGGCGAGATTCATTCGTACAATGTAGGAAAATGCAACTATTTGCGGTATTTGGAGCACGAAGAAGACCTGGCAAAATCAGCGAAATTGGTCTTGAATTTGGAACTTCCGATGGATCACGGTCTTGATCAGCTTGCTGTTCAGCCTCCCGAATAAGTCGCTGGTGCGTTCGTTCCGTTCTTTGCCAACAAGGTCGACAAATGAACGCAGTGGCTCCAACTGTCGAGCTACTATATCTTCCATCACTATTTGGGCGATATCAAGATATTGCATTTCTCTGAAACAATCATATCTTCGCCGATTCTCTGTCGATGCACGCACGCGATACACAACTCTGCCATGACTCGCAGCAATGTTCAAACTTAACAACGGAGATAACAAAACAAAACAAATCAAAGCACAAGAACTAGTGGGCATCACACAGACATACACGGCAGCGTTGCTTTCGGTACTAAACAATAAACGCGAATGCTAGCAAACGAATGAGCCTGGCGCGATGGCGGTAGTTCGCGGGAAGAGGGCATCTGCTCGCTGCACCGTATTCCATTGTTCGCGTGAGTGTTTACCTGCGCGGCAATTGTTATGCCATTTTCTAGGAAAAGTCGGCATCCCAGCCGATTATGCAGTAATATTAGTGGTTTAAATGTTATCTTGTTAGAAATAGGTCAAGAACCAATATATTTTACATAAACAAAACAAATCATTTGTTTTTGTTTATTAAATCACTGAAAATGTATGAAGATGTTGAATTTTGAACTCCAATAAAACCAAGGACAATGACCCTACAGCTTTGGTGTCATAATAATAAATACTCAGGGACAAGTTCTAACGAAATACAGCATATTTTTTATTGAACAGGATTAGGTATTTTAGGAAGGGTCATTAAAAAGCTTTTATCCATGCAGAAGGGTATTGATCTGAGTCCAGAGAATAATTTATAATGTGTGTTATAGCTGGAAGTAGGCACTCAAGTATCATAGATATCATTTGCTTACTAATTTCATCATATCCCACAGCCTTGGATTTAATGGCGAACAGAGCTTTTTTATTTCATCCAGAGTAATAGGGGAGAAACAAAAGTCAGGGATCCGGAGAGGCTGCATTGATTCAATAGAAGCAATAGTTTGAGAACAGACTTGAGGGTCCAATGAAGTAATAGAAACAAAGTGACGATTAATGTCATCCAAATTGAGAGGGGAGCCATATTCCGGGGAATTTGATTTATTAATTCCGAGAGATCCAAGGAATTTCCACACATTAGTGGGCGAAGAATTAGTTATTTTGTCATGAATGTAGCGGCGTTTAACATTTCTTACCACCTGATTGCATCTGTTTCTTAGCAATTTAAAATTAGACCAATTTTGTTCAGAGTGATCATTTTAAACTTCTGGATAGCCCGATCTCGTCGCGCCATTGCCACCTGTACCCCTTTAGTCATCCAGGGAGCAGGAGGACGCTAAACTTTTACATAATGTACAGGAGCATGAATATTATACAGATTCAGGATGGTATTATTAAGAAAGGATATTTTATCATCGATGTTAGAAGCTGCCACCAAAGGGCCAAAATCAATTGCAGGTGCGTCTCTCCTGAGACTCTCAATATTTATTCTAGAAAAATTGCGTAACTGCAGAAAAATAGACTTCTGTTTTGGAGGTTTGAGTTTATATGAAAAGCAAATCAAGTCGTGGCGTGAGAAACAAGGAGCAGAGAGCTGTGAAAACTGAATCACACGATCAGAAGAGGAAGTAATGATGAGATCAATCAACGAATCCTCAGTGTCAGTATTTCTATGAGTTGCCGCCAGTGAAAGAATGCAGAGTTCGACTGATTCAATGATTGCTCGAAGTTTTTGGGAGCGAGAAGTATTTTTTAAAAGATCAGTGTTGAATCACCCATTATCATGCAGTGTATGTACTCAGATCCAATGGTATCAAGAGCTGTTTCAAGTGAGGTAAAGTAATTCACAGAAGGAGGACAATACACAACACCTAAAATTGCCCTAGCACACATAATGTTGATTTCTAGAAATAAAAACTCAGCAGTAGCAGAATAGGGAGAGGGGAAAGATAGAACAACTTTATAAGGAATATTAAATGAAACTAATTTTTACGGATTATATCGCGTTTAATTTTAACTTTTTAATTCCCGACGTTTCGGGTGCTTTACAGCACCCATGGTCACGGGGGTCTTCGTGTAAATATAAGAAAACATTTTATAAGGAATATTTGATCGGAGGTGTATAGCGACCTTACCTCCCTCCTTCTCAGTTCGATCATTACGTTTAAGAATGAAATTGGGTAATGGGTACAAACTCGACATAATAGATGGTTTTAGCCAACTCTCAGATATTAAGATAGCATCGACACAGTCTAGTGAGAATGCTTCTTCAAAGTAGGAAAAGTGACTTGGAATGCTTTGGGCATTAATATGACAAACGTTAAAAGATTTATTATGAGGCAGAAAAATATTATTTAACTGATCGCGTAAGGGAAGTAAATTATCTGTTAGATCATTACCAGAGGCGTATGAGGAGTCTGAACTATCAATGGAATAAAAAGATTCACCATCAGACATTTTCAACTTCTAATAAATATATTTAAATAATATGTATACTAGATAAATATATAAATAATAAAATAACAAATATAATAAGAGATATATCAAAGTATAAGTATAAAATATCCACTACACTATTCGTATAAACCAGTAAATCAA
>JAGSMP010002330.1:0-86306 GCA_029286625.1 Parnassius orleans | reverse complement strand
CTCAGCAGTAGCAGAATAGGGAGGGAAAGATAGAACAACTTTATAAGGAATATTAAATGAAACTTATTTTTACGGATTATATCGCGTTTAATTTTAACTTTTTAATTCCCGACGTTTCGGGTGCTTTACAGCACCCATGGTCACGGGGGTCTTCGTGTAAATATAAGAAAACATTTTATAAGGAATATTTGATCGGAGGTGTATAGCGACCTTACCTCCCTCCTTCTCAGTTCGATCATTACGTTTAAGAATGAAATTGGGTAATGGGTACAAACTCGACATAATAGATGGTTTTAGCCAACTCTCAGATATTAAGATAGCATCGACACAGTCTAGTGAGAATGCTTCTTCAAAGTAGGAAAAGTGACTTGGAATGCTTTGGCCATTAATATGACAAACGTTAAAAGATTTATTATGAGGCAGAAAAATATTATTTAAATGATCGCGTAAGGGAAGTAAATTATCTGTTAGATCATTACCAGAGGCGTATGAGGAGTCTGAACTATCAATGGAATAAAAAGATTCACCATCAGACATTTTCAACTTCTAATAAATATATTTAAATAATAAGTATACTAGATAAATAATAAAATAACAAATATAATAAGAGATATATCAAAGTATAAGTATAAAATATCCACTACACTATTCGTATAAACCAGTAAATCAACTACTCTACTATCAGATCGCTACCAGTTTTCACCCTCGCGATCACTGAGACATCACTTAACAGTTAGCCGTCTAGTCGTCATAATGAAGTCAATCTCATTTTTTGTCGAACCGTCGGGGCTCGACCAGGTCCACTTCCTGTGGGGCCGCTTCTGGAAGAAAGAGTTCTCTCTTTTTCTCCATGAAGTCGGCCAGCTGCTGGCCCCTTGGGTTCCGTTGCCCTAATCCGAATTTCCCTACTTTCAGCTCACCGTTCTCTCTTGTGCCTAGTTTTGCGTTGAAGTCTCCCATTAACACCGTATAGTGGGTTTTGGAGGAATGCGTGGCTATAGAGATATCCTCATACATTTCTTCCACCTCCTCATCGGGATGTGCCGAGGTTGGTGCGTAAACCTGTATGACCTTCAGCAAATACCGTTTGGTGATTCTGAGTATAAGGTACGCAACTCTCGTCGACACACTCCCAATCTTTACAACGTTGTTAACGAGAGACTTGTGGACGATAAATCCGACACCTCCTTGGGACAGATGGTCGCCCTCCCGGTGATAGAACAAGTTGCCGGATTCGAGGATTACCGTGTCCTCTCCCTCTCTTCGGACCTCGGATAATCCTATAATATGCCAGCGCAACTTGTCTATCTCTTCTTCTAGCTCCAGGATCTTCTCGTCTGTCCTCAGGGTGCGTGCGTTATAAGTTGCCAGGTCGAGTCGTCGTAGGTGGCAACCGGAGATTCTTAGCACCCCCTGCCCCACCGTTACCATGGTCGCCACCGTAGCCAGGAATAGCGGGGCCGCCCGGGACTGGGGGCCGTTTAGTAGTGTCGTTGCTCATGGGGGGTATATTGCCATAGATGCCACGCTTGGCGAGCGGGTTGGCAACCGCAGATTTTTTATTGGTTTTTGCTTTTATCAGAAAGATGCTGCTGCCCATCTTCTGCCTCAGTTTCCCTCTGTCGCCTCTTACGACACCCACGGGGCACAATATATATATATATATATATATATATATATATATATATATATATATATATATATATATATATATATATATATATATATATATATATGTGTATATACATATACACTGTATGCTATATGTATATTTAGACATGTGTTGTGCAGGTATGTATTAAGTTTTTAAATAAATAATATAAATGAGTGTGTTGTTTGAGTATTGGAATAATTATTGGTCGAAATTTAAATTTATATATTATATGTTCATTTACAATTACAAGGTCGCAGTAATTTACTGAACAAGCTTATAACTTTTAACCTACACAATATTGTGTAAAAGTGTTTTTGTAATATTAATAATGCTGCACCTGTGCCTATTTATATCCATAGCATAGCACTGAGCAAATATAATTATGAGTATTTTTGCTCAGTCTCATGGACATGACCTGTCGTATATTTATTTTTATTTTGATACCTAGGTAATATATATACGTTTATATGTGAAGATTTTTTTAGTGTATGATTTTCTCAGTTATATTTTCATAGGGACAGCCTTTCGCCTACTTTTTTGGAAATACCTTAAAAGGAAGATAAGGGCTTAAAAGGTTTTTAAAGTAACTCTTTGAGTTTTCCTCTTTATTAATTTTAATGCCACGGAGCACTAAAAATCTGTTAAAACAGTTAACTATTCTTGGAGATGTCGTAGTCCTCAGTGTGCTAATAGTCCGTGATACATTATTCCTATGGGTATGTGGTAAGTGGGCTAAGGGAGACGCCAGAAATGACGAAGATCCAAAACAGGAAATAGTCTCATAATATAATGCTGCCAGGTAACATTGCTTGCGATCGCTAAACTGCCTAAATCTAACCGGGGAAGCCTTTATGATGATATCATAAACATTTAATTTAATTTCTACATTTTCTGTTTGATATTATCTTTATACGAATATAAAGATAATATCAAACAGAATATGTATAATTCATTTTTAATCTGAGGGCCGCGGATTCGAATCAAACACGGAAGAAGTAAATACTTGGTAGTAGGCCATACAAATAATTTTTCTGGGGGTGGATGTTTGTCCTTGTGCAATTTTTATTTTGTTTGTTAACTACTAACTACACAGTTCGGTACGGTTTCGTCAATCTATGTCTGTAAAATCAAGGTTTAAATTTTAGAAGCTGTGAATGTTTTATGTTATTACGAAATATTACGCAGAAATAATAGAAATTCCACTTATTTAAGACTTAACAAAGTTTGTTGAAAAAAATTTTGAAATTTTTGTAAAAGAAACTTAAAGTATGTATTTTCTTTATCTTTGTTTTTGCGAAGTAAAATTATGTATATGTCGCCACAAGCGCTTCGGTCTTAATTAATGATTTAATGCATTATTACCTAGTAATATTTTTAACTTATTACTCCATGTAAAATAACTACTAGTGAAATAGTAATTACATTGTTTTAAAAGCTCAATTATAAATATTTTAAATGTGAATGTTTTCAATATCCTGTAATTATTATTGCATTCGAGTTTCAACTGAGTAATAATTGTTTAATAATTAGCAATTATTGTGTTCTAGTCTTTAATTATAAGTAACTACAGGTTTACTAGGAATTCACACAATAAACTCTTTATACTTCGATTAAGATTAAAAGTAGTTAAACTGATTAAAATCTGAAGGCTTGTGTCTAATTTTGTACACTTTTAGTCGCCCGTCTGTAAAATGATTGCAGAGTTTGTACCAATCCCGTTTTATACGAGCGAATTTTGATATTATTTTAAATATGAACTATTCGAATCAAAAAGAAACATTATTACCGCTTGTGAAAAGTCCACTGCTGAACATAGCCCTCCCCTATAATAAATTGCCTCATAGAGGGACCAGGATACCAAACTTTTTTTATATGAAACTGTTTGAGGTACCGTGTAGTGGCGGTGTAAGTATATCCACTACCCCATATCATCCCGTGGATGTCGTAAGAGGCGATAGAGGGAAACAAATCGGGAGATGGGCATCAGCGTCTTCCTAATAACGGCTGAAAATAAAAAACTGCGTTTGCCGACCCGCTTGCCAAGCGTGGCAACTATGGCAAATATCCCCCCTATGAGGCAATCAATGGTGGAGACCTATCCTCAGCAGTGGACTTTAATAGGCTGTAACGGTAACGGTTTGCAGGTTTCCAAGGGCTACAATAAACACTTATTTTATAAAAACACTTTGACCTGTTTTGAAATACGAGTAGCACTGTGGTTACTTCGGACGGCATTGTTTTGGATTCGAATCGGATGCGGTGTTTGTTTTATTTGCGGCACTATGAGATTATTATACTTGCGTAATAGATTCGATAATTTTAAAACAGCTGCCGTATTTTAACTGTTTATTATAATATTCCTTTAAATGTCTTTTTAAATGTTAACAAAACTTGTGAGGTCTTGTGAAGCTATTAGTCCGTTTTGACTTCTTTCTTTTATCTCGTTCCAATAAAATCGTTTTTCTGTTTTGTGAATTCATAAATCATGAGCTGCAATTGTGTTGAGTTATCGAATAATATGTTGTGAAAGAGATATCTTTCACAACATATTATTACACTATACAACATATTATCACATTATATTTTATGAAATATAGGTGTATAAATAAAAGGTGTTCTTTTTGTTAATAAAACAAAGTGAGAAACGAACTTGCCGTCCACGTGATGGTAAGTGGTTACTGCAGTCCATGGACACCTGCAGCCAACTTCAAACCAAGAACGCTACAGATGCGTCGCCTCCTCTGACGACAAAGATGGAATGCCTCACAGCTTGTAATTATACTGCCTCTCTATACACTTGAGGCCTGGGCACAGTAGTGCAAGCACTGCTATTTGGCCACAGCAGTAGGGAACCTACCCAGTCTCCTAGGCAGAAAAGAAATCACCTATTAGGTTAATCGTTATAATACGATATCTTAGAATAAGAGTAACCGTTTAGCCTAAGAAACAAGTAAAGCTAAAGAGGCAATTAGTCATATATCTTAAATAACCGACAACCGATGGGAAAAAAGATTCTAGATGACCATATTTGACGGTTTTCTCAAAGACCTAGTTGAACTTATTAATTAATATTGCGTGTTTTTAACTCTAATCCTTCACTATATTATTTTAGATCAACTGGTTTTGGTGTAACTTATAATATAGTTTTTCACGAATGTTAATTCTTATTGCAGTTGGCTAAAGTTTTATTAACATAAGTAAAAATGTATCGTGATTAAGTATTAAAATTTTGAAGTTTTTATTTGACTTCTTACTATTACTATTCTAGCTTGAAGATCTAATCGTGTAATATAAAGGTATATATTACACGGTTTAGAATGTTATAATAACAAAGGAGCACAGAGTCCATTTAATGCTAAGTAGATGCTCAAGAATCTAAATTCAGAAACAATATTACTCCTGAGGCCTACGATGTATTGTCTAATTCATCATCATCATCATTACAGCCCTTCACAAGTCCACTGCTGAACATAGGCCTCCCCCAAGGAATGCCACAAAGCACGGTCCTGAGTCACCTGCATCCATCGACTTCATGCATGTCTTACCAGGTCGTCACTCCATCTAGTGGGGGGTCGCCCTACACTTCGTCTACCGTTACGAGGCTGCCACTCGAGAACCTTTTTTCCCCATCGGTTGTCGGTTCTTCGAGCTATATGGCCGGCCTATTGCCACTTCAGCTTACTAATCCGTTGGGCTATGTCGATTACTCTGGTTCTATTGCAGATATCCTCATTTCTAAGTTTATCACGCAGAGAAACTCCGAGCATAGCCCTCTCCATAGCTCGTTGAGCGAGCTTGAGCGTCCTCATACGGCCAGCAGTGAGGGACCACGTCTCAGATCCATAAGTCATCACTGGCAACACGCACTGGTTGTACAATCTAGTTTTCAGGTTTTGAGGAATACCTGACGAGAAGATATGTCGTAATTTCCCGAACGCTGCCCTGCCGAGTTGAATCCGTCGATTGACCTCTCAGTCGAAGTTGGATTTAACTAGTCGGACAATTTGTCCCAGGTAAACATACTCGTCAACGACTTAGAGCTTAGTGCTCCCAACAACTACTGGCATAGGTGTGACATGGACATTAAACATGATCTTTGTTTTATCCATGTTCATCTTAAGACCAATCCGTTGGGAGACACTATTGAGGTCATTGAGCATAGTGCTTAGGTCCTTCAGCGATTCTGCCATAAGGACTATATCGTCGGCAAATCGAAGGTGAGTGATGTACTCGCCATTGATGTTAATACCGTATCCTTTCCAGTCCAGTAGCTTGAAAACGTCTCCCAATGCAGCAGTGAAGAGATTCGGGGATATAACGTCACCCTGTTACTTACCTTACACCTCTCTGCAGTTGGATAGGTTTCGTACTCTGGTTCTGTACTCGGATTTTGTCTCATTATCAAATGAAAATACATAGTTTACAATTTTTACATGATACCGTTTTTTTTGCCAATTTACGCTACTTTTTTGTAAGATTTTACACTCGCACAGAAAAGTCCTATTGAATATTTTTTTAAATATTTGACAATTAAACGCCGACAGCTCCTCATTATGAAATAGGTTGTGACCATCTTTGTGGCAGAGATTTCAGTATTGTTTAAGTGTCCGTTTACTGCTTTTTCAGTACTTATAGTTAGCACGTTTACATTCACGATAAGGGCAGCTTTGTGAACGAAATATAAATATAATTACCATTCTTTCTGAATGAATGCGTAAATATGCGATATTCTCGTTTTTATAAGAAGGTTTGATGGGTATTAAAATATTTCATTAAATTTACTACTGGTTCACCACGTGCATGATAAGGAAAACACTGCATAACATGGAAATACGCTAATTAATAAATTCTAAAACAAAACTTTTATAGGTCGACCCGCAGCGTGGTAAGCGCTACCCGCGTACGTGCTAATTTTACGCTCTTTAACATGAACGTTAACTGAGGTTTTTATCGTCTGGATATGTTGTTAATTACTGTCTTATTCAGATTTGGTATCACACGGAACAAGTAAATACTTGGTAGTAGTACAAATAATTATTCTGGGTGTGGATGTTTGTCCTTGTGCAATTATGTTTGTTAACTACTAACTACACAGTTCGGTACGGTTTCGTCAATCTATGTCTGTAAAATCCTGAACAATATTACGCGAAGGATCCACGTGTCTATTTAAAAGATTCTAATAATTTCTTATATACTTCAAGGTTGACATTGTTAACTCGGTGTTCATTTTGAACATACGTAGTAACAAGAATGTTGTGGCGGAACTACAAATTTTCTAATATCGCTCGTGATAAATTGTTCGTTAAGATTCCATTAACTACTTATTTATTGTGTATATGAGATCGCAGTAGTTTATTATTATTATTAGCAGGCATTAGTCTTTAAGTAATACAGGGCCCTATCCAATAAACATATAAAGCTTAAAATCAGAAAAAATTATAACAAAGTGACATAATTGTCGAATAAATGCCATTAAATGAAACTACAAATAATTAAAAAAAAATAAAGAAATTGTAATAGATGCCTGTTATTTTTGATGATAATTATATATTACAAATATGTATGTCAATTTAATTTCAACTAAATAATATTCAAAATAAAATATTTCAATTATAAAAAAAAATTCAAAACCTTTATTGAATAGAAATATGTAAAAATGTAAAATCATAGAGCAACACGGGCCACCGGCTCCGGCCGCAGCGGCGTCGCGCCGGTGGCCTGTGTTGCTCTATTTGTAAAATGTAAATGGAAATAGCATATTGTTAATTGTAACATTTATTAGATATATCCTATGCCGTATTAATTTATCGACATGATATTTGGCAAATATTTCAAAGACGAGTGATTGTTTGTCTACTGATAGGGACTAGGTGTAAATTTCAGTGGTGTGCGTGTAGTGTTTAAATAAGTTGAGCATAGTCTTCGCGTCACTTGAAACTTATGTACTCGTATATTCTGTCTATCTGTAAATGCAGATTGTGCCCAGGGAGTCGTCTGGGTAGGTACCACCCTCTTACCTATTTCTGCAAATCTAAAACTGTCTACAACCCGAGGCATTCCAATGGAATCTTATATTGTAACAATACTCCTGTAACTATACTGGTTCTCTACACCCTTCAGACTATCCCAGTGCAAGCACTGCTATTTGGCGCCAGAAATACATAGGTAAGAGGGTGGTACCTACCTAGACGGACAACTAGCCAGAAAAGGAGGCCTACTACCAAGAAAACGAAAAGAAAAGATAACGAAAAGAAAAGAAACTAAAAAGAAAAGATGTTTTTATGGTATGTGTAAAACGACATGAACTTTTTCTAATATTTACTTATTATATTTATTTCAAAAAAATCTTTACAATATTTGTAATACTCACAGCTTTACGAGGTGTATCATACCCTGGAACACATCGGAGTCGATGTGCTGGATACGATTACGATATAAGTAAAGGTATTTAAGGTGCCGGAGGCCATGAAATGCGCCGGAACGCAGCTCCCTGAGCTGATTGTCGTTGAGTAGCAAGTAGTGCAAACGGTGCAGGTGGGTGAACACCCCTGGCGCTATGTCGAAGATCTTGTTGAAGCGGACGTCACTGTGAAGAAAAAAAATGTTTTAGAATTTTAAACAAAGCCAGCGGTAGTCTCTATATATAAAAATCAATCGTTGTTCGTTAGTCTCGCTAAAACTCAAAAACGGCTCGACCGATTTTAATGAAATTTTTTGTGAGTGTTTGAATGAGTCCCTGGATGGTTTAGATTTATAAGAAATCAACCGTGCGAAGCCGGGGCGGCTCGTTGCATAGCAATAAAAATCTTTATAAATAAAATTCCGGTGTGCGTGTATTCGTAATTCCTTTCCTCCTAAACGGCTTGACTGATTTTGATGAAATTGTTATGGCGTCACATGAATAGTTCTTAGCTATAGTTGGACCCAGTTGGCGGCGCTGTTGTCGAGATCCAAAATAAACGCTGCAAAGCCAGGGTAGATCGTTAGTTTTAAAATAAAATATAAACTGTTATGTAACAAGTTGGGTACATGCTCTAAGAATAGCCTGCATATATTCGATGCTGGGCACAGACAATCTCTTGTTTCTAACAGAGTTTTTTCAAGAGTTTTTTTATAGAGAGAGGCAAACGATCATGCGGCTCACCTGATGGTAGTGATCACCGCCCCACGAACAACCGCAACAAGGGGAATTGCAGTTGCGTTGCCGGCCTTTTAGAAAGGTGTAAGCTCTTTCTTGAAGGTCACTAAGTCGTATCGGTCCGGAAAATCACCGGTGGTAAACAATTCCACAGAGATGTTGTACGAGGAAGAAAATCCTAATAAAACGCACAGTCGTGGACCGCCGCATCCAGATGGTGAGGATGGTATCGTGAATTTTGACGCGATGTGCGTTCGTGAAATTTGGCGGCTGCAATTAATTCTCGAGCACTACCGTGGTAGATTCGATAAAAATGCAAAGGAATGCAACATCCCTACGCAGCGCCAGTGTATCGAGCCATCAGAAAGAACTCGGTCGTCGACGATCTGAACTTTCTGCGCTGGATGCGGTCTGGAAGGGTGTCCTTGGCCCAGAGATGAGGACAGTATTCCATGTGAGACCGAACTTGTGCTTGTAAAGTTGCAAGCGATGATGCCGGCATGAAATACTGTCTCGCTCTGCTGAGCACGCCAAGCTTTTTAGAGGCCAATTTGGCTTTCCCTTCCAAGTGACCACGAATCTGCACACTAAGCGATATGTCGACGCCGAGGATTCCGATGCTAGCTGAGGCAGCAAGGGGAGTGCCTTGAAACTGAGGATATACGACAAAGGGGTTCTTTTCAGCGGTAAACGCGCAAACTTGTGTCTTCTGGGGATTGAACTGGACTAGATTTAGTCGCTCCCAATCCGAGACTTTGTTCAGCAAAG
Source organism: Parnassius orleans (assembly GCA_029286625.1). NCBI lineage: Eukaryota > Metazoa > Arthropoda > Insecta > Lepidoptera > Papilionidae > Parnassius > Parnassius orleans. The sequence continues at coordinate 76,746 of JAGSMP010002330.1, read as the reverse complement.
ACTCGACTACAGACACAAGTTTGTTCCGGTACTCGGTGACGTTTTCTCGAGAAATATTGGCACGGCCGGTGTATAAAGAATCACCAGTGCTGTCGTCTACATAGCAATGAATGTTACCGGTTTGCAACATATTATTGATATGCAGAAGAAACAGCGTTGGTGATAGCACGCAGCCTTGTGGAACACCAGCGTTAATGGGCTTGTAATCGGAGCATGCACCGTCTACTATAACCTTGATGCTCCGATCTGCAAGAAAGCTGGTAATCCAATTGCACAATTTCTCGGGAAGCCCATAGGAAGCTTCGAAAGAAGCGCTTTGTGCCAAACCCGATCGAAGGCCTTCCCTATGTCCAAACTAACGGCCAACGCCTCCCCCTTGGACTCTACTGCTTCCGCCCATCTATGAGTTAGGTAACCTAGAAGATCACCAGCTGAGCGACCTCGACGGAAACCGTACCGGTCACTAATCAGCTGGTGATCCTCAAGGTACCTCATGAGCTGGCAGTTTATAATAGACTCCATTAGTTTTGAGAACAAGGAGTTGATGGCGATAGGCCTGTAGTTGGACGGATCTGAGCGGTCGCCTTTTTTAGGGATCGGGTGGACCAAACTGTCTTCCATGAATTCGGGACTACGCCTTGGGAGTAAGAGTACCTGAAAAGACTCGTTAAAACTGGTGCCAACTCCGAAGCACACGTCTTCAGCACAATGGGAGGGACTCCATCAGGCCCACTCGACTTGCTGACGTCCAGGGAGAGGAGTGCTTTGCGAACAGAGCGCTGCGTAAACCGCACATCCGGCATGGAGCACTCACATTGCGGGATGGTCGGCGGTGTGTTCCCCCCGTGATCTAGAGTCGAGTTGGACGCAAAGAGAGAGCCTAACAGATCGGCTTTCTCCTTTGCGGCATGGGCCAGTGAGTCGTCTTCTTTGTGCAGAGATGGAAGAGATGGCTGACAGAAGTTCCCTTGGACAGCCTTGGCGAGAGACCAGGATGCACGGGTTCCCGAAGGAAGGTGAACTAGCTTCTCGCCAATTCTGCCGATGTGCTTAGACCTTGCCTTGGCAATGACTCTTTTGAAGGACCTGGAGGCGGAATTATACTTCTTTTTAAGGGCGCTGGTGTTTACATCCCGAGACGTTGATGCGTCAGCCCAGTCCCGGTAGTACTCTTGCTTAAAGCGTGATGCCATTTTATAGGAGCGACCAAACCATGGCTGGGATCTGCCTCCGATGGGCACCACAGAAGATGGAATAAAAAGTTCCATACCCTGAAGTACCACATCAGCAACAGAATCAGCAACAACGCTGGGATCTTCCGGCGAGAAGCAAACCCGCCCCCAAGGGTAGGATGCAAAAAAAGACCACATCCTATCCCAATCGGCCGACCTATAGTGCCAAACATGGCGGCAGCATGCAGAATTCAACCGCGACGTTAGTGTGAGTGTCTCACGTTAATGACGTTAGTGTCATTGTCTTGTCCGGAGTATGGCCCCACATTCCGGACAAGACAATAGTCTGACGAGCCTAAAGGAGCGTCGACAGAAATCTGATATCCGTCCGGATGAGAGGTCAGCAGAAGGTCCAACAGGGAAGGTGCATGATCCTCCACATCTGGAATCCACGTAGGCGAAGTAACCAGCTATATCAGACCATATGCCAAAGCAAAGTCATAAACAGATCTTCCCGCATGATCGGTTGAACGTGAACCGAGCCATTCGGCGTGGTGGGCGTTAAAATCGCCAAGGATCACGATCTCTGCGGATGGGATCTGCTATAACAAGGAATCTGTAGCCATTTGGACGTGGTCGATGAGTCGGTCTGTTTCGGCATTACCGCTATGGGACCTATAGAGGCACCCGTAGACGCGGGGATCGTCGTCGCTGTCAATTAAGTACGTACATTCAAGACTGCCGAGGCGTCGAAAACAGATGTCCTCTCTGACGTATACGCAAACTGCAGTCCGGGGCACAAAGGAGTGTTCTAATTTGTACCCCGGGTAGGAGAGGAGTAGTCAGCCGGAGAGGACACTTGAGTCTCGGTTAAAAAGAGCAAGGCCGGCTTCGCCGTCTCTAGATGGAAGTGGATAGCGTTAAGGTTAAGGGGTCGCCTTGGTTTTATTGCTCCGCTTACCCCGAGCAGTATTAGTCGCGAGCCCCCCCCCCCCAAATACGCGGGGCAGCCTGAGCACCCAAGCTCAGGATTGGAGTAGCTTGGTCGTGGATGCTCAGCGAGGGATTCTCCAGGGATGCTGGTACCCTCCTGGGGTAGTCTTTCGTTTAATTCCACTACCATGTTGGGGAATTGGTGGACTTGCAATCACCAAGCGAAACGCAGAAGTAAACCTCTACTTCACGCTGGTATTCTGTGGTACCACCCCGGTTCGAGCCGGCCCATCCGTGCGACAGCAAAAGCTGCCGCGTGACTCTACCACTGTTATAAAAGAGTTCACTCCGTTGGCCTAATATTGTATGCTCTGTAAATTGTTATTGCATGCCTTAAGCGCAAAGCGCGTAGGTATGTTCTACTAGCGCCTAAAAATCAAGATTCCAACGTTTTATTGCTATTTTTACATAATAAAGTTATTTTAGTGGCTTATGGTGTAGATTTATCAAGTCCGCATGGAGTGGTAAACACGATAACTTTTGAAAATTTCAATTAGAAAGCTCAATCTATTTTTTAATCTCTTCGTCTATCATGTGGGAAGTCATGGAACGTAAATGGCAGTTTAATTTTGTTTTGTTTAGTTATAATTTTTTTCGGCTGCGAAATCTCGAATGTTCGGTGTTTTAGCAGCCTCGTATTAATTTATTTTATTAAATACAATTTGCTCTGCCTTACTACGCGCTCGGCCGCCGTCGTGAGTGGATTACTGTATCGTTTGCTTACAGCAGCGGTAATAGGCAGCAAAAATATCGATCGCTGTATAAATACAATATATTCCAAAAACCAAATTTGATACATACTTGACCAAGGTTATTATTTTTATAATCGCAGATTTTTATTATAATATTTTGTTTCGCTAAAAGTACGTAGGATTTATATATAAATATACTTATACGTACCAGCAGGCGAAGTGTAGGGCGTCCCCCCACTAGATGGAGTGACGACCTGGTAAGACATGTAGGAAGGCAATGAATGCAGGTGGCTCGTGATCGTGCTTTGTGGCCTTCCTTGGGGGAGGCCTATGTTCAGCAGTGGACTTGTAAAGGGCTGTAATGATGATGATGATGATGATACGTCTTGGAATTTATGGAGTGGTCTAAAGGTGTACTTCGGTTAATGCTACTGGAACTCCTCGAAGAGTAGAACTAGGTGTGCCGAGTTTGGCCTCGTTTAGTTATAATGAGACCTTACCTCCGGACTTGATAGAGTGACCTGAAGGTGCCGGTGAATGCTACTGGAACTTCTCGAAGAGTAGTAATAGGTGTGCTGAGTTTGGCCTTGTTAGTTATGTAGAGACTTTACCTCCGGACTTGATAGAGTGACCTGAAGGTGTACTTCGATGACTGTGACTGGAACCTCGACAAGTAGTAATAGGTGTGCCGAGTTTGGGCTCCTTTTGTTAGTTATGATGAGACCTTACCTCTGGACTTGATAGAGTGATCTAAAGTTGTACTTTGATGACTGCGACTGGAACTCCTCGACTAGGAGAACAACTAGGTGTCCCGAATTTGGGCTCGTTTTGTTAGTTATGAATAGACCTTACCTCCGGACTTGATGGAGTGACTTGAAGGTGTACTTCGGTGACTGCTACTGGAACTCTTTGACGAATAGAACTACAATTTACATTTTTTTTTAATTTTTTCCCGATTCCAAGCTTTTTTTAAATTGAAATTTGACATAAAATTATCGGAAAATTTGAAGTATAGTAATAATTATAAGGGTTTTAGTGAGAACTTGTGTGTAATTAAACTACTTTAAAAATTTACGTATAATCATATTATACGTAATTTTTTTTAATGCGCTTAAGGTATGCACAATTGGATTTACCAATAGTTTTTTTTTAATTTCTCAGATAAGTAAGTTTCCGTATGATGTCTTCCTTCACCGTTTTAGTACGTAGCAGAACTAACATTCTTAAAAAAATACATCCCCTACATGGACGTAATTTATACATAAAGTAATTAATTTAAATGTTTTTAAATAAAATCAACTATATTCACTTTATACAATAGCGTACCTACATAAATTTTTGTTGAAAATAAAATTTAAATGAGTACTTTTGAATTTGTTTATATCCTGTTTACTCAATTCCTAGTCAGAGCTTTTTTATTGTGTTAAGGCGTTGATTAACTAACGTTTCTCTGGCGTGTGCCTCAAATTATTTAATGTATATTTATTAATTCTATTATTTATTTGGATAAAGTTTGATTTAGTTAATTTTTTATTCCTAGTTTTTTTTATAGAATAAGGGTGACAAACTATATAGTATATATAGCTATAGTACACCTGATGGTGAGATTTATTTTAATTATGTATTTGTGTAAATAGACCGTGTAGTGGTAGTGTAAGAATATCCACTGCTCCACATCATCAAGTGGGTGTCGTAAGAGGCGACAGAGGGAAACAAACCAGGTATGGGCAGCAGCGTCATAAAAAAACTGCGGTGCCAACCCTGCCAAGTGTAGTAATTATGGCGCCAATGTTCAGCAATGGACTTTTGATAGTCGGTAATGGTATTTGTGGAAGTAGTTTGGGCTGATATTTTTAGAAGCTGTGGTATTACAGTGTCGGTGACACAGGGCATTGTGCTTGAGGCACAATGAAATGTTCTGTATAGTTCATAAGAAGCTGTGATAGCGCATGTCTAAGTATGCTTTTAAGTTTCATAGCACGCGTGAAACTCGCGTTCCATCGCAAATTATATTTTAAATGAAATTTTAAGTGCTCATTTACCATGTGCATGGCGGCGAAGGAAAACACTGTGAGGAAACCCGCTTGTGAGAAACAAAATATTTCTATGGTGTAGTTTGCGCACGCATGTACTGTAAATTAACCGCTCCATATCCCTTTCAAAAATTAGAGGAGGCCTATGCCCAGCAGTGCTACCTATGCAGGCAGTAACTCTAAATTACTATCATTTTCCAGTTACTGCAGTTCAGTATGGATATTTCCATTTTACGAAAAATGACAGTCATTATCCTCATCATGATTTTAATAGTATCTATTCTATTTATGATCTATTCATGCCCGAATAAGAACTACTTTGCAAATGCAGAACTATTTTTATTCAATATAGATTAATAGGTACTTATTGAAAGTAGTTTTTGCTTTTAATACTTATACCATTAATACTATTTTTATTGTGAATATAACAGTGCAACTCCAATTAAACTACCGTTATTCAAGCCCATATAAATTCAGACATTAAACCTGCCGATAGGTGCACTCCAAATATTCTCGCTAAAACTCTGTTAGCCTAAATGCGGTTAGATTACGAATATCTAGCATGCCACCACTAATTAGGCGCTCGAAATTTCCAGTATATTAACAATCAAACATTCGTGCGAATTCCTGCATGTTCCCAATATTTCCTTTTTGTAATAATATATTTTTTAATCCCAGAAAGTATTAATTGCACTGATTGAAAATGATCTAAACATTGAATAAACCTTGTTTTATGATTTTACCCCGTTTAATTTAACTTAGATTGGAAATGCCGAAATTTCTCTGGGGACAGAGGTGACGTCCTAATTCGTTAGATAACTCGGGCTACATTTAGTTGTTGCTTATTTTATTTCCAATTATGCGAGTACAGAAATCTTAAAAAGAACTTTTAAAAAGTGAGTTAATAATGATTTCACCCTTTTAAATGGACTAAAGAATATTGAAAGATCAAGGTAACAATATAATGCTGTATAAATAGTTACATTTAAAACTTCCACCCTGACCTGGTCATGACTGAAGTATAACAAAAGAAGAATCATTAAAATCGGTTCAAACAAAATCGGTTAACATATATAAAAAAACATATGCATAAAATATAGAACCTTCTCGAATTGTTGTATGTAGTGTTGCCCAAAATCAGTCTTTGTCTAGAGTTTGGTCTTGTTCTTGCATTTTTGCAAGACCAAGACCAAGACGAAGACCGCCTAATTTTAGCAAGACTAAGACCAAGACTGACCGTGCAAGATTTGAGCAAGAACAAGACTAAGCCTGCGAGACTCTTGCGTCTTGCAGTTAGGACTGAGTGTCGTTTCAGGGAGTATAGGAGTTCGGGTATACGCTTAGGGACTCTATGAGACGCAAGAAAATATATTAAAAAAATTTGGAAAATTTGAATTATGTGCATTACGAACAATACCATAAATATACATAGCGAATGAAAATATCTATTAAAATAAAAAAGAGTGCATCCCTAGTTTTGACCATCGGCACTTTGATAGTGCGCGGCGTCTTGTTGTCGGCATCATTAAAGGTCGGATACCGACCTGTCAAAGAAATTTTGCAGCTATTCGGAAGTGCAAGCTCAAGATACACGCGCCGGCGGCTTCTATTGATATCGCATACAATCGTCGCCGCCGCGCCGCACGCACAACATTTGACGCTGTTTGATTGCCGCCACAGAGTACATATTCCGAAGAATAAAATAAGTTTCCGGATGCTCAGAATGGACACGAATACATTATGCTGACTCGCAAGGAATATTGTACTTAGATAATTGTAAGGGTAGGTAGATATCATAATTAGTAGTAAGTAACTATTATAATATTAACTATATGGGTTTATAATAATTACTTACTATTATTATTATTATTATTACCTAATAGATAAACATGTTCAATAAGTTCACTGCAAATCTCGATTTTTGGAAGTGTGTTTTTAAAACACAAAGTGTATGTCGTCACCCATTTGATAAATATTGTAGGCACTTTTAACACACTTGAAACGTGTAAATGTTAAACGTGGAAAAATTTTCTACAATGCTAATCGAATAATATAAAAAGCGTGCATATAAAATAATAAAAAATTTGCGTGAGTGCCGTGGAACACTCGGTTGGAACGAAGTTCCTTTCGTAGTATATTATTATTGATAAACGTATTATATTATTGATTACTATATTATATAAATATATAATATATTATTATAAATGAATTACTAGCGTCTATTAAAATGAAACGTTATATAAAATAAAATAATATTTCTTTCATGGCAAGATAAGAAAAAGTGCGAGGGAGATGGATATTATTCCATCTCATTTTCTTATAGCCATCAAGGCTGTCTACACTATAGTCTGATTTTTCATTCCGTAGAATTCTGACAGCTATCATTTTTTGACATGTCAGAGATTACAAACCTTTTTGTCCGGGCACATTTTTAAATTTCAATACGAGTATGAACATCTGAGTCTATACATACATTTTATTTGTTATTGAATGTATCCATTTTATTAAGTGCGGTGCTTCACATTAAAAGTGGTTTTAAGGCAAGTGATAATTACGTCCCTTTTCATCACAAACAGTAGAAAACGCACAAGTAAAGATAACATATTTTTATTAAAATCTTTAATCATCATTAATACTTATATCACTATCTTCATCATCATCATCATCGCTGACATGAATTATTAAAGAGTCTGCGACTGTGTCAATCAAATCGTCGAGAGTGCACATCTTATCTTCTTCTTTGATTGTATGGCTAATACATTCTTGCCATTTATCAGGAGTAACATTACTTATACTTTCCAGTAATAGTTTTTTAACTTCCGCCATTTTAAAACTTCCGTTGTGTCTTGCGACATGCCCCTTTGCTAGAGCCCACACCAATTCAATAGGGTTGAGCTCACAATGATATGGGGGCAGTCTAAGCACAGTAATGCCTTGTGCTGCGGCCATGTCGTCTGCAATACACTGTTGGTATTTGTATTTCTCCTGACCCACAATTTCCAATAAATTAACTTTTAGCATTTTTTCTTCAAAATTTAAATTTTTTGAAGTCAACCACGCTTGGATATCGCCTTTTCTCCGTGCACTTGTTGGTACTTTTTCGACCTTCCTCGAATGATAGGGAGCATTATCCAACACTACTACCGAATTTGGTTTTAATTTTGTAAGTATTTTTGTGAACCACTCCTCAAATACTTCCCCAGTCATCTCCTTGTAGTAATCTGCCAAGCCTTTTTTTGCCTCTAAAACTAATAAGCCATCTTCCAAAAATCCTTCTTTGCTCCCTATATGGCTAAATGTAAGTCGCCTCCCTTTGCCTGTAGGTGCCTTAAGCCCTGTTGTCAAGCCATCGAGAAAAGCTTGTCCTGAAGATTGAATGTTGGTATCACACCACACTTTATTGACGGTATGTCCTGAAAATAAAAATATATTTAATATTTCACTTATACATGAGGACAGTTATATATGCATATAAATTGAAAAATATTACCTATAAATATGGATTTCTTTATTTATTTATTCATTTTGGCAACAGAAATTTATTAACGAAGTTAATTTAAGTGTTACATAAGTACAGAATTTGATTGCCGACTAATACTTTGAAGAAAAAATAGGTTATAAAAAGTTAATTACCACATTATTCAATACTTGTCTTCGTTTACCCACGTTACATCCTGGTAATATATAAACCTGCCTTCTCTTCTATATTGTTTAATTTGGTGCAAGTATTTTTGACGCCATAGTACTATCTCGATCTCCTTGCGATCTGTTAGCGCACTTCGACGTTTGCGACTTGCGTATTTAAAATGCTTCAATACTTTTCTTAATGTTGATTTCGACATAACAGGCATGTCTGGATCACCAGCTATCTCTTGGTGAATCTGAAATAAGCATTTACATTACAGTTAAAATGTAGACAGGCAACACAGGTTAAAGTAAAGTTTTATAACAAGGGGGGATGTCAGCAACGAGGGGTTAAAGAATTAGCAATAACTTTACCTTTTGAATAGTCGGAATCTCGTTCCTGTAGAAAAACGCGTGAACTTTTCGTCGAATTGCGGCGAAAGTAAATTCGTCAAATTTTTCTATTAAAGATAGTTGAGGTCAACTCTTTTTCGGCTTTTGAAACTCTTTTGTGTCTTTATATTCTTTGGTAATTTTATAGACACTTGACAGACCCACGCCAGTCATCTCAGAAGTCTTTTTAGCACATTCCGTTGCACTCCAATCAGTTGTTTGCGGCCAATTTTCTATATTATATTTGTAATTATTTAGAATTATGTTCTTTTTGTTGGGCGTAATAGCACCACGAGGACACTTCTTTCTGGGAGAAAGAAAGTCTGAGTCTTGTGCTCTGTCAGATGGGGCTGCTTCCCGGGAAGGGCAAGGTTGTGGCTCCATAACGTTTATAAAAATCAACAAACGATCACAAAACGAAAAGTCTACAAGAAAAAACATAACAGAATACCAGAAACTTAACAAATATAACAAGATAATAACAACAAATAGCAGCAAACACCGAGAACACATGAGCGCATTCGAGCATTCAAATAAGTCGAATGATCAATGTGATAGACGCGACGTGACAGCTAACATTTTTTTTAAAGGTTTACTAAACCTGGAATTAGTAGGCAGTGATGCAAGATGTATGTGATGTGATGAGTGATGAAAAGTCTTACACTTTATCTCACCTAGCCCCCATCCGCCAAATTCGTACCGCCCGATAAGGAACTTCGTTCCAAAAAGCGTGCAATAAGATATATATGTACTGCTTAGGAGCCCGAGTATCTCTGAGAGAACTGTTTAAAGAAATTGATATCTTGACTGTTGCATCCCAATATATATTTGCAAATATCATGTATGCACGACAAAACATTCACTTACATGTAAAACAACAATTTATAACAAGATTCCAAAAGAAATTATAGATCTTTCACCTTTTCAATTTAAGTCGCACATTAAAGCTTGTTTAGCCAAAAAAGCATATTATTCTGTAAATGATTATCTTAATGACAAAAATGCTTGGAACTGACCTCTCGTATTACACAGGACTAACTAGAAATTTCTATACCGATTTGGTATCTACATATACATTTGACATTTTTTGTTTGACTTATCGCTTTACATAATTATAGTACTATTGTAAAAATATTTTGACAAGAGCAACTACTGAGTTTTTTTACTTTCTTCCATGATTCTTCTCAGTAGAATCAGCACCCCTGAACATGGAAAAGAAAAAAATTGGGGAAAACAGTGATTATATGACTATTAAAAAGTTTATTTTTAATGCCTACTTGAATAAAATAATATTCGAATATTGAATTGAGTGGCCCCGAGTTCCCGGCGCCCCTTTAATGGGGCAGGGGTGCGAAGAATCTCCGGGAGTAAAACCGGCGACGAGGTTCGCCACCCGTCACGTTCTGTCTCCCGGAGGGGCGAAAAGTGGATTGCGGAGGCCCGTCTGGCAACGCTGAATGTATGTGGAGCAATGAATGATAAGATGGATGAAATATGCGAAATGATGAATGATAGAGGAATAGATGTGTTATGTGTAAATGAGACGAAACGAAAGGGAAAGGATGCCACTGCACATGGCATGTATACCGTTTACTGGTCTGGTGTAGACGAGACCGAGCGGGCATGCCAGGGAGTCGGTGTCATCCTTTCAGAAAGAATGGGTCAATGTGTGAAAGAGTATGAATGCAGGTGTTTGCTGTGGATAAAAATGAAAGTGGGCTTAAAGAAGTTGTTTGTAAAGTAGGTACGCCCTGTGACATGTCTAAGCCCACTTATATCCGAGCAGTTCCTACCAATAAAGAATCAAAATGCAGATGCGTTGTCACCCGTGAGGACTAAGATGGAATGCCTCTTTTCCAGTAAAAAGGGTCTCCGGTTCTCTACACTCACCATACGAAACACAGCAGTGTTAATCTGCTATTTTACGCTGGTATTCTGTGAGAGCGTGGTCCTTCCCCGGTGGAGCCGACCCATTCGTGCTACAACTATACTACTAATATAGCTGCAGCATGGCTCTACCACGTAAACGTGACGAATACTTTCTTTCGCCATAAGAGGATTCACATGTATACATGGGAAAGAGGTAATGATAGAAGCATGATAGATTTCATAATTGTGGATGAAAGAATGCGGAGCGCAGTGGTAGATACAAGAGTTTACCGGGGATCCAACGTAGGGACGGATCATTACCTGGTCTTATGCCGAATTAATGGTCTATTCAGGCGTTGGCGGCATCGGACATCTGTGTCTACCACTGCGTTACAGCGTATAAGAACAGAGAGGTTACAAGATGAAGGTGTGAAAGAGAAGTATAAATGTAGACTGAGGGAGAATATAAATGGTTTGAATGAAATATGTATGAATGATTTAGACCTGAAGACTGTATGGAATAATGTTAAGAAAATTTTGGTGGATGCAGCCACCGAAGTATGTGGTGTAAGTAAGAGAACGAATGAAAGGAAAAATAATACGTTGTGGTGGGATGATGAGATTCGGATGGAAGTTGAAGCAAAAAAGAGAGCATGGCTAGATTTACTATCAACCAAAGCTGGTAATTCTGGCGGTATGAATGATGAGATTGAAAGAAAAAAGGCAGACTTTAGACTTATAAATAAGAGAGTAAAAGAAGTTGTTGAAAGGAAAAAGCAAGAAAGAACGGATAAGAATGATAGAAGGATATCTGATAACTTCCAGGCAAATATTAAAATGTTCTGGAAACTCGTAAGAACTGCTAGGGGAAATTCAAAACAGCCTAGAATGAATGCTACACGAGACGAGAATGGCTGTATGCTGAATGATGAAGTTTCGAATTTAAAGAGATGGAAGGAATACTTTGAAAGCGTGTTTATGAGTGAAGGGTCGTCTGAATTAAGTGAAAATAAATTCGAAAGAAGTGGAGAGAGGTAGGGAGATAAGTGTAGATGAAATAATGAAAGCAATGAAAAGCATGAAAGCAGAAGGCAGCAGCGGATATGATAGAGTATCACCTGAAATGCTAAGGGCTGGAGAGGGAGTGGTGGCAGGCCTGCTACACCTTGTTTAATTTATGTTGGGAACTGAAGCGGGTACCGGAAGACTGGTGCAGCCGTTATAGTCCAAATATATAAAGGAAAAGGGTCACAGCAGGACTGTAAAACTATAGATCAGCTTGCTTAGCATTGTGGGTAAACTGTATGCTAAGGTGTTAATTGAAAGAGTTATGGAAGAAACTGATGGAAAATTTGGGATGTGCTGGATTTAGAAAGGAATGGGGAATGGATCAAGTATTTTCCATGCGCATGATTGTGAGAAGTTTTGGCCAAAACCAGAAAGCCAAAACCATAAAGTTTTGTGCTTTCATGGACTTGGAAAAGGCTTATGACAGAGTGACAGGAATGTGTTATGGCAAACACTTAACTCATTTGGTTTGAGCGCTGGTTTGATACAGGCATTGAAGTCTCTTTATAGGGACTCTAGTGCTTGTGTCAGGATCAACGGGGTCTACTCGGACTGGTTTGGCATCCAAAAGGTGTCAGACAGGGCTGTAGCTTCCCCTGGCTGTTTAACCTATTTATGGACGGTTGTTTGCAAACTTTGAAAGTTGAAGAATGTGGGTTGAGAATGGGTGCGTTAACCGTCAAATGCCTTTGTACGCCGATGATCAAGTCATATTTGCATCGTCGGCGGCCGAGTTGCAATGATGGTTACTTTAATGAACCGATCATTAAAAGAAAGAGGTATGAAAGTGAACGTGTAAGACGAAAGTGATGGTTTTGAAAGAGGAGTAAAACGTTATGTGAAATAAGAATAGAAGGAGTTGATTGAGCAAGTGGATGAGTTTGTATATTTGGGATGTTTATTTAGTAGGGATGGTAGATATGATAAGGATATAGAACGACGAGTGAACGCAGGAAATAGAGTGAATGGGGCTCTACTATTGTGAAGAGTCAGAATGTGTCAAAAAGGCACGTTTGGCAATTCACAATGCGGTGTTAGTCTCTACTTAATGTATGGTAGTGAAAGTTGGGTCTGGCAGAAGAAGCATGAGAGTAGAATAAATGCTGTAGAAATGCGGTCATTAGGAGTATGCTAGCTGAATCTGAATGACAGGGTGAGAAATAGTGTGATAAGAGAAAAGTGTGGTTTGCAAGATGACGTTGTGACCAGGATTAAGAAAGGAATGCTTCGGTGGTTTTCATGTAGAAAGAATGAACGAAGAAAGAGTGACAAAGCAAATTTATGCTGCAGAAGTGAACGGCAGAGTCGGAAAGGACGCCCTAGATGAAGGTTTATCGACCAAATTGGCGATATATTGAAATGGGCCAGATTAGGAGTACCCTTAACCGACGAGCGTGTATGCGTAGATATATGGATGTAAAGGAGGCGAGAGAGGTGTGCCAGGATCGTGCCAAGTGGAAGTCCGTAGTCTCTGCCTACCCCTCTGGGTGACAGGCGTGAGTGTTTATTATGAATTTCGAATGAGTGAAGTCATATTCGCGCATTTTGTGTTTTAAAATCACACACTTCCAAAAATTAATTAGCAGTGTCGGTTTATTAACTTCTATCATACTCTAGTAGTTAGTAAGTACCTAGATAAATACAGCAAGTAACGAACCTAGGCAAATTTAATTTAATTAACGTAGATTAATTCCATCAAAAGAAGAACATAATATACACAATTTTATTTACATTTCATTGCTACGTAGGCACACTATACCTATCTGACAACGCATCTGTTTTATTAATCTTCCGTAGAATCATTATTTTTAGCAAAGGATGCCGAACTTTCCTTTGTCGATCTTTCGGCGTGTACTTACAAATAGTAGTATTTATTTTAATTCCAGTCATTCCCAATTGAGCTTTGCTTCGAGTCTAATGTATTAATTGTTTTTACTCTAATCCTTGTTGTTCTCGGAGTGATAAGTTTACAATGTGACATGAGTGACGAAGAGTCAAATGGTTCTAGTCGGAGTAGTGAGAGTTAGAGTTATAGATCTAAAAGACCTGAAAGCACATTTGATGAGTTTTTCGAAATAATTCATGCATCACAAATTGTTTTGTGTAAATTGTGCCAACATAAAAAGGTTGAAATAAAAATAGAAACACTTCAGGCTTAAGGAAGCATCTAATATCTTCCCACAAAAAGGAATCACAAATATTTCTTCCTGAAAAACCAAAATTAAGTGGAGATATCACAAGCTTTTTAATAACCGCCGGAAAAAGTGGACAGGTAAGAATAAATATACTTATCACACAATTACATAACACATATATTATGTAACTAGCGGCCGCCCGCGACTTCGTCCGCGTACAATATCTGATTTCCTATGAGATTATGAAATTTTCCCGCTGCAAAAGGCCTACCTAAGTGTGGAGGCTATATAGGTAAAGCTTAACTATGCAAGTATTTATTATTTAAAACTAATAACCTAAATGTCGATCTTCATATCTATACTTTAAAAATATAGGACTTGCATGCAACCTTCTTCCCCCAATTTCACCCCCTTAGGGTTAGGATTTCGTAAAACAGCTTATTCAGGATTTTATTATTGAAAACTTATAACTTCAATGCCGATTTTTGTGTCTCTAACTCCAAAAACGTAGAACTTTCATACAAACTTCCAACTCCCATTTCACTCCCTTAGGGGTGGATTTTCTCAAAACCGTTTCTTAGCTGACCTCTACGCCATAAAAACTACCTTCAAACTTCAAGTTTGTATATTTTATAGTTCCTGAGATATCGTGATAGTCAGTCAGTGAGTGGTATTTCGCTTTTATATATATAGATTATAGTGTTAAATATGTATTTATAATCCACCCACATTTTCATTTGTTTTTATAATCGGCGAGACACATGATTTACTGTTTTATTTCAGTCAGAAAATAGCAGTGAAAATATCATGACAGCTACAGTTGATTGGATGGTGAAAAAATATCTTCCTTTCTCATTTTTCGATGACGAAGCTATACAAGTATATTTTTGATCGATTTGCCCAAATATGGTGTTTCCCAAAAGGTCCACACTTAGAAGGAAGGTCAAAGAACGATTTGAAGAGCTTCAATTGAATCTTAAGAAACGACTACAACAATTTTCATCTAAAATGTCATTTTCCATTTATAGATGGACGTCAATTGCTGGTATGAGTTCCTACGGGACCACTATTCATTATATAGACAACGAATGGAAGTATCGATCTGTAGTCCTTGATTTATACCGAAGATATTGCAACGATTTTCCACGAATGTTTATTGGAATATGACACAATTGATAAAATGCAGGGTATCACGGTCGACAACGCAACTGCAAATACCAAATTTATGTATGAACTGGACAAACTCATAGTTTTGACAAGCTGCCACACTTTGATTCAGACAATCAACATTTCCGGTGCTCTGCTCACATTTTGAAACTTAGAGTACAAGATTTATTAAAGACTTTAGTATTACACAGTGAAACTGACAATAACGGACAAGAACAGCAGTATGAAGCCTATGAAGACGAAACTGAGGAAGATAAAGAATATGCGCCAAATATTGCTGACTCACGTACAGCTATAACAAAATTACGTAGTATTTCCCGTAAAATAATAAAAGTGAGATATTGAAGAGGAAGTTTTAGTTTGCTTGTGAAGCAGCTGGCGTGCCATCAAATCTGAATCCCATACTCGATTGTCCAATGAGATAGAATTCCACACATGATATGATTGGATTTGGTTTAAAAGTGAGAACTGGCATTAACATATTGTGCACTTCTGTCACCGAATTGAATGATTTTCAAATCACAGATAGTGAATGGCAAATACTCGAAAAAATACATAAGTTTCTAATAAACTTTGAACTTTTATCAACGAAACTTGGTGGAGAAAAATATGTTACATTACCGCTAGTCATTGTATCATTCAATCTCTTGCTCGATAAAATTGAATCTATGGTAAAACAATAAGATGAGAAACCTAATCGATCTGAAGTGGATGAAAGGCTCATTCTGGGTTTCCAAGCAGCTCGAGAGAAAATGCTTAAACATTATAAGAAGATCAACTGGATTAATTGTACCTCTTTAATTTTAGACCCAAGGCATAAGGCTCAGACTTTTGACATGACATTATGGGGGAAGCAAATTAAAACAGAAAGCCTGCACAAATTTAATGAACTTTATAAAGAATATAAAAGTCTACACTCAGTGAATAAATCTCTAGAATCACCAAGAAATGAAAAGAAAGTATGTGAATATGATGAAGATGAAGACGTAATAGACTTTGAGAAACTGTATGCATGTCCCTCGACGTCATCTGGATCTGGATCTTGCCTTCAAGGCTTAGTTATTGACGACTTGGAGGAGTACCTAAGTAAACTCAGAGCCGCCAGCTCGGAAGACATTTTAGAGTGGTGGAGGACGCATGAGACAGAATATCTGACTTTATCGAAGATGGCCCGTGATTTTTTTTCAATACCTGCAACTTCAGTACCTGCTGAGAGATAATTTTCAAAAGCATCATTAGTAATTAGAAAACATAGAAATAGGTTAAGTGTTGAGTCAGCAAGATGGTTACTTTGTATTAATTCTTGGTCAAAAGAATTAATATTAAGTAACAGTCATGTCAAAACTATTTTGTACTGTTATGTAATTTAATTTGTATTGTATTTTATTTTTTATTTAAATAAATGGTAAATTCTATAAAATGTATAACTTTTTTATTCCATTTCATATAAGGTGAGGGTCTATCAATCTCTTTCGAAACAGATAATGTACTTTAAAATACAGTCAAATTAATGTCATTAATTTGTTGTTTATATGTTTTAACCATGTTTTAGCACATGTAAGCTTATTAAATGTAAACGTTTATTAAGAAACAGACTGACTCCCGTGGCCGTGGGACACGGTAGATAGCTCAGTTGGTTAGAGCATCGGCACGGATCGCTTAGGTCGTGGGTTCAAACCCCACACGGTGTCAGTTGATTTTTCGAATTTCTCATTAAATGTTTAGACATTTATTAATTTGGTTGGTCTTTACTATGGCTATGTTAATTCAAGCTCAAAATGTACCTACTCTGTTAAGTTGTTCTAAGAACTAAAGTAAGTAAATTATCTAGTGTTCATGGTTAAATAGGTAAGTTTTTGTTCCAAAATTTACTTTTTTCTTCGATACCAATAATTTAACTATAAAATGATATATATAAGGATTCTAGACTGTACTGTGGACACCAACCATAACGTAGACCAGCCGCAAAGTAGCCTAATGGTACGGTTCGGACTGGAAACTTAAATAGCCGTGGGTTCGAATCCGCCATTAGACTACCGTTGTGAATCACCCTTAACACAAGCATTTTGAACTTACTTAGAATAATTAAAAGGAATATTAGTAATGTTAATAGTGCTACTACTATTCATTTAAAAAAAAATAACGTCTTGGCGTTAATATCACAGCGCGCGATAAACCCGTGTACGACCCGGCCGGCACAAAGGAAGTTGTAAATTGCAATTTTAAGTGCTGATTTAACACGTGGTCGGCAGCGAAGGCAATCATCTCGAGGAAACCTACACAACTGATAAATTAAAAACCTTAATTCAAAGACGTAAGTGAAGAGACATATTGGGGTGGTACAGCGGGCGCTTCTTTGGCCTAAGATTTTGAAACCCTCTCAGAAATAAGTAGAGTGAGAGCTGTACCCATTGAGTTATATGTACTACGTACTCGTAGAGAAGCTATTCCAAACAAAAAATGTGCGCTATTCTATGTCTTCGCGCATGCGCGGTAGATAGTAAAATATAACGATAGTATTACCTACTTATTCACTTGAACAACAAAAAAACTTACTTACTTGACTACTGTATTTTTATTTACGTAAGGTTTAAACTTTAATTTGAAATCTCGTATTATTATCGCCGCTCCACACTGCATGAATATTGAAGCCACAGTAAATGACACTAAAGTAAGGTGTAGGATTGCAGTACAGTTCAGTTGAACATAGTGAATGTTCGGAATGCGAAATCTAGTGCGTAGTACATATATATCAATGGCTGTACCCAACTGTGACGTTTAAAGGTTGTAATTTCACTTTACAACAACCATATCCTTCTAAGGCTTTCTTTTATTTTATTCTTTGACTTTGATTATTTAAGCAAAGATAATTTTGAAAATTGGTTCAGCTACTACCTTAGGTCTAGCTAATAAGTGTAGATCTAGCAAATTAGAAATGGAAAGTAACTTGAATTTACCCTAAGTCTGTTTTATGATAATTAAATAATATGATAGGTTCGTGGATTTTAAAAATAAAACGTATATACGATAAAAATTTATATTATTTGGAATATGTCAAGTTTCAATACACACGCATTCGACAATGTGAACGATTTTTACCCTCAATAATATATCAAGTCAATAAAAATGGAACAAGGTAAAAGTTGCCAGGCTTCTTCGAACTACTTTCATTGAATATATTAGAGATATACATAAAAATGATGGGAAAGCAAAATTTTATGTCACTTACAGCGTTTCAAATGCAATGCCCCTTAAGCTCTGGTTTCATAGGATTGCGGTGCTGTTACATGACGGTCGTAATAAAGTGGTGAATGACGTCACTATAAAGTTGTCCATGATATACTTTGGAGGCAAAAAATAGGCCGTCTCGACCGTGATCAGTGGAAAGTTCCATCACCGATTATCATGAGCTAAAAGAACTAGTGGATGTTTCGTGCCTATTGCTACTGCCCCAGCAGTGACAGACAAACTGTCAAATGATATAAGATAATACAGGAAGCAAAAATACTGACACCAGGTTAAAAAAATGTTGATGACCTCCTATATTACCTACTGAAAATTTAATACCTCTGGAAAATCACAGTGTACGAGTACAAATGAATCCCACTTGACCGGGGGTTATTGAGTGGCAACACAATTTTGCGAAACAACCTTAGGCAATCAACGTAATAAGATATTATAATTTATACTACTAGATGTATGTAGATATACTAGATGTAATTATATATCCTTCAATGAATTGTATATACATGCTTTATTTAAAATTTCATTTCACGCCACAAACTATGTTATTATTATATATGTTCATATTGTAAATAGCCTCATAATTACGCACAAAATCTATTAAAATGCAGTAGTCCGCGCTGCTCCAGTTGGAGTTGGAACTCATTTTGTTTATCGTCACCGGTCACCGCTATCGAAAAAAAAACGTTCGTAAACTACCGGCACCGTCAAGACGGACGTCACGCAAATAGCGGCAATAGTTTTTGGCGTTACGGCGTCTAATATCGTTCTCTAGGAAACCACGCTATTTCGTTTAGATAACGTTATAGTGACGTCATTCACCGCTTTATTACGATCGTCATGTAGTGGCACCGCAATCCTCGGAAACCAGAGCCTTACACTACACAAGGTGGACTAACGACTTGGTAAGACAAGCTCGGTGCCGTGCTTTGTGCCATTACTTAGGAGGGGAGGGCTATGTTCAGCAGTGCACTTGTGATGAGATTTAATGATGATGATGAAACAATAATGATTAATCATAAATTGAATTGTCCTTTTACATAAAACTTCCCAGGCGAACGATAGACGGGCGAAATGGCTTCATTTAATAAACGTTGCAAGCGACTTATCGAAACATAGTTTGAATAAGTATAATAAACGGTTAGTTAATCAGTGATTGAGTTTCACTGTGCGAGTTTGTTTGAAATATTGTGCCATGTTCCACGATTAATTCCCATGAAGTAATATTTCCGTGTTTTATTTGCGTTTACTGAAGTACCATTATAATAATAAAGTAAGGTAGAAACTTACAAATGTTTCACTTCAAGCCCCAGGCCTTTTCTCGTTTCTAAGTGGGAATTGAAACAGAGATTCTGTATTCATGTTTTGAACATTGTAGTAGCATAAAAGTGTTTTATTACCAGCGCTTTTTACAATCAAACTATAATTTATTTACTTTACAGCATATTTATAAAATATGACGTTGTATAAAATGTTTCCGTTGTATATAACGAAATTATGAATTAATAATTTTTGTGGCGTGGCGACAGCGCCACCATATCACCCCCGTGCTCGGCCCGGAGATCGATAATGCAGTCTAGATGTCGACGAATATGCAAGTGCCAGGGAATTGTCTTGTAAGTCTGCGGTGAGTCGAGAAGAAGGCAAGTAATCTGCGAGAGTGCCGTAAAGCAGAGGCGAGCAGTAAGGCTCAGAACCGTACCAAACACTGTAGCGCAGATAGTAGCTTGAAGGACTCGCTGCGTCCCATCCGTTGTTGTACTAACAGTGTTTGTGGCACTAGGTGATTGTATAGTGTTGGAGTGTGACTGGCCGGCGACACTTCGGTCTTCGGAATCTAGCGGAACAGGGGGTTCGATTAGAACGTTGCGGGGTCTCCGGAGGGTTGGCGTAACGTTCGGAGTCGGAGCGTAGGTGGCTGCGTTTACCACTAGCGGGTTAGGATGTGTCTCGGCCCTCTCGAAGTAGCGCCGAGACATGTCCTTGAAGTATTCAGATATCGTCGGAAGTTGACAGTCTCTGTGTAGGTCGTAGGCTCCGAGTGGTAGTTCGGAGCTATTCTATATATACTGCTTTTTAAAACATTAATCTCTAATCTTTTGTAACAAATTAACTTCCCCCGCTTTCAAATCTGTACCTATTAGTTTTGAATATTGTAATTAAATTCTTTCTAGACTTTCTTTAATATATTATATGACTTCAGAAATTGTGGATTTGTTTTAAGATAGTGGTTTTAAAAAATGCTTGATACATACAATTTGAACAATTTTACTCCGTATCTTTCTGAGGTAAAAATAATATGCTTTATTTATTTGCCTTAGTAAAATATAATTATGTTAAAATTTGTAAAGATATTTCAACAATCATTTGTAATAGAAATAATGAGTAAGGCGGCGAATCGTTCTGAATTATGCAAACAGTGGGTTTTCGATTCGAACTCACTTTGTCTCGATTTGTTTTTAAAAGTCTAAAAGGTTTCAGGAGTACGAATTACCTTGAGGTCGAGTAAAATTCCATTTATTCAAAACTCGATTCTGTAGATTCTGTCGGGAGTAGGGCTTACACTCTCACAATAATATTCCAAATTGTAATAATTGTCACAATAATTGTCCCCTGAATATCTAACGTTTAAATTTTAGTAGCTGTGAATGTTTTATGTTATTACGAAATATAATGCAGAAATAATAGAAAATCACTTATGTAAGACTTAAGAAAATTTGTTGAAAAAATTTTAGAAATTTTTGTAAAAGAGACTTAAAAGTATGTATTTTCTTCATCTTTGTTTTTGACAAGCAAATTTATGTATATGGCAAATAAATTAATATTATATATATGAAAAATACAATATATTATGAAATAATTGAACACCGACATATTATAACTAGCTTTCGGCTCATAGCACATTTGAATTCTTCATAATATAACATAAACATAAACTCCATGGGCATTGCTAAAAACCAACGCTACCGCAATTCTGCGATAGCATTATGTTGAGTCAGTGCCCCTTTCAGCATCACATCACTCAAGCAATCGGATAATTTTGTCTGTTTTTTCTTATTTACTTTTATCTTTGATGTTTTTTATGTATCATTTTATTTTCTGTATCAAAACTGTATGAGTGTAAGTTGCTGAATAAATGCATGTCTATGTCTATGTCTATGTCTATGTCCACCAGTCCTTAGTCTCTGCCTGTCACCCAGAAGGGTAGGCAGAGACTAAGGAATTCCTTTCGGCACTTGACATTTTCTCTCTTCTTTCACAAAAATATGTCTACTCATACACTCTCAACATTGGTTAAGACGTTAACAGTCTTCTTAACTTGGCTCATCTTCAATATATCGCCAATCTAGTAGATTAGTTTTTGTCTAGGGCGTCCCTTACCGACTCTGGCAATCACTTCTACATCATAAATTTGCTTTGTCTTTCTTTACTTAAAATTCTTTTTACGTGTTCAAATCACCGAAGCTTTCTTTTCTTAATCCTGGTCACAAAATCTTTTTGCAAACCCACTTTCACTTATCAAATAACTAAAGTTCTAAATGACCTCTTTTCTATTCATTGAAATCTTCATAAAAATAACTTCAAAGATATATTTAACTTATCAATACGTTTTGGAAAAACAAATTTTTAGAATTTTAAAAGTACTTACCTAAAAGTTGTTCGCATACTTTATTAATAATTTGCATCTAATTTTGTACAGTTTTAGTCACCCGTCTGTAAAATAATTGCAGAGTTTGTATCAATCCCGTTCCATACGAGCGAAGTTTGATATTATTTTAAATATGAACTAATTGAATTGAAAAAAATCTTTATTACAGCTTGTAAAAAGTCCACTGCTGAACATAGCCCACCCCCCTAATAAATTGCCTCATAGAGGGACCAGGATACCAAAGTTTTTTTTTATATGAAACTGTTTGAGGTACCGTGTAGTGGCGGTGTAAGCATATCCACCACCCCATATCATCCCGTGGATGTCGTAAAAGGCGATAGAGGGAAACAAATCGGGAGATGGGCAACAGCGTCTTCCTAATAACGGCTGAAAATAAAAAACTGCGGTTGCAAACCCGCTTGCCAAGCGTGGCTACTATGGCAAATATCCTTATATTATGATGTATATACAGAGTATTTTTGAAACGCTCCCGAAAACGAAGACAGATGATAGTACTAAGCATACCTATGATGATGGGTCACAAAAAAATTCGATCCCGAGGAAAAAAAAATCATCTTTTCACAACGTTTTATTAACTTTATTCACGCTCCATCATGTTATTACAGTTATTTGAAACGATATTTCATAAAAAAAATCATGAAAATACTGAAACATAAAACCAGCAGTGGAATTACTGAATTACAATCAGCTGACTAGGGATCAATGTACGCGCGTACGCCGAATTCGCGCGACCCGCAACTAGCGATGGTACCACAATACCTAATAATTTACAACACTTGTCTAAATACCTAACTTATCTACTTAACCTACTATTTTGCCACTGTGCTTGTCTCCACGTATCCACTTTAATTCGAATTCACAGGTTAAATAAACCAAATAACTGGTTCGATTCCCCGCTAATGAAAAAAATACTTAAATAAAATGTTAACAAGGTTAGAGTCATGCTTTTTTATCCATTGTGTAGGTATGTTTATTATTCTGATGTATTCAGTTATGTACCTATTCAGATCAGTTCAGTACTAACTTATTTAAAAAAAAATTAGGTTAAATAAACCAAATAACTGGTTCGATTCCCCGCTAATGAAAAAAATACTTAAATAAAATGTTAACAAGGTTAGAGTCATGCTTTTTTATCCATTGTATAGGTATGTTTATTATTCTGATGTATTCAGTTATGTACCTATTCAGATCAGTTCAGTACTAAGTTATTAAAAAAAAATTAGGTATGAAACAGCTTACCGATCCTCTGTGGCCTTATGAGATTCTTCAAGGCACATTAACATGTTGCCGTATTCACGAGCGCTATAAACGTACCTACGCGTTAGGCATTATTAAAACAAAACAAAAAACACAAAACGTAACAACAATAACAATATCATTAATTAATAAATAACAAGTAATAACGACAATAATTTAATAAACAAAACAATTGAACTATCGTTCGTGATAGTCAACATGGAACTGTCTCAAAAACTAAAATTATTAATCAATCCTGCCAAAACAAATGCGCACATTGT
Organism: Parnassius orleans; assembly: GCA_029286625.1. Lineage (NCBI taxonomy): Eukaryota > Metazoa > Arthropoda > Insecta > Lepidoptera > Papilionidae > Parnassius > Parnassius orleans. The sequence goes on along the minus strand of JAGSMP010002330.1, from coordinate 53,170 downwards.
AACGTCCTTGAAGCATGTGTAAATTCCAACGAGAGGCGACACGAAGCGTGTGTTGTGAAAGGAACGGTAGAGTGGTAGTAAACCTAATGCATTGTTTCGTACCGATCTAGGTAAGAGTTCGGCGCCCGCGAGGATATTGACCCTATTGTCAGCTGATTTTCTTTTTTAAGTTTCACTGCTGGTTTTATGTTTCAGTATTTTCATGATTTTTTTTTGTGAAATATCGATTCAATTAACTGTAACAACATGATGGAGCGTGAATAAAGTTAATAAAACGTTGTGAAAAGATGATTTTTTTTTCCTCGGGATCGAATTTCTTTGTGACCCATCATCATAGGTATCCTTAGTACTATCATCTGTCTTCGTTTTCGGGAGCCTTTCAAAAATACCCTGTATATGGGGCAGGCCTATGTTCAGCAGTGAACTTTATTAGGCTGTAACGGTAACGGTTTGCAGCTTTCCATGGGCTACAATAAACACTTACCATCAGGTTGGCCGTGTGTTTGTTTATCATTTCAATTTTATAAAAACGCTTTAACCTGTTTTGAAATAGCACTGTGGTTACTTCGGACAGCATTGTTTTGGATTCAAATCGGATGCAGTGATTGCCTTTGTTTTTGCGTGTAATTATGAGATTATTACACTTCCGTAGTAGATTCGATAATTTTTAAAAACAGCTGCCGTATTTTAACTGTTTATTATAATATTCCCTTTAAACGTCATTTTTAAATGTTAAGCACACTCGTGTGAGGTCTTTGTGAAGCTGGTAGTCCGTTTTTTACTTACTTTCTTTTAAAGCCGGCTTTGAAGCGATATGATAAACCAGCATTTATTTATGCGCGCGGAAACTGAACGATAGACGGTTGCTTTGAAAGCGAGTAGGCAGCGGATTGTGATTAATGAATTTTTGCGTATTCCTTTGTTAATATTTCTATTAAAACTTCCATTTGTTTCTTTCGTTTTGTGATTTCATAAATCGCGAGCTGCAAATTGTGTTGAGCATATCGAACTAATATGCTGTGAAAGATATCTCTTTCACAACATATTTACTATATAACATATTATCACACTATATTTTATCAAATATAGGTGCATAAATAAAAGGTGTTCTTTATTTTATAAAATAAAGTGAGAAACGAACTTGCCGTCCACGTGGTGGTAAGTGGTTACTGCAGTCCATGGACACCTGCAGCCAACTTCAAACAATGAACGCTACAGATGCGTCGCCTCCTCTGACTACAAAGATGGAATGCCTCACAGCTTGTAATTATACTAGCTCTCTGTACACTTGAGGCCTGGGCACAGTAGTGCAAGCACTGCTATTTGGCCACAGTAATAGGGAACCTACCCAGTCTCCTAGGCAGAAAAGAAATCACCTATTAGGTTAATGGTTATAATACGATATCTTAGAATAAGAGTAACTGTCTAGCCTAAGAAACAAGTAAATCTGAAGAGGCAATTAGCCATATATCTTAAATAACCGACTACTGATGGGAAAAAAGATTCTAGACGACCATATTTGACGGTTTTGTCAAAACTAGTTGAACTTATTAATTAACATTGCGTGTTTTTAACTCTAATCCTTCACTATATTATTTTAGATCAACTGGTTTTGGTGTAACTTATAACATAGTTTTTCACGAATGTTAATTGTTATTGCAGTTGGCTAACTTTTTATTAACTTAAAATGTATCGCGATCAGGTATTAATATTTTGAAGTTTTTATTTGACTTCTTACTATTACTATCCTAGCTTGAAGATCTAATCGTGTAATATAAAGGTATATATTACACGATTCAGAATGTTATAATAACAAAGGAGCACAGATTCCACTTAATGTTAAGTAGATGCTCAAGAATCTAAATTCAGAAACAATGTTACTCCTGAGGACTTCTATGTATTGCCTCAATATCAAATGAAAATAGCCTACAATTTTTACATCATACTGAATTTTTTGCCAATTTACGCTGCTATTTAGTGAGATTTTATACTCGCCCAGAAAAGCTCTAATGAATTTTTTTTTAAATAAATTGTAACGCCGATAGCTCCTCATTATGAAATAGGCTGTAGCCTACAATGAGACTGTGAGGACCACAAGAGCACGTCTTTGTGACAGAGATTTTAGTATTGTTTAAGTGTCTGTTTAGTGCTTTTTCAGTATAGTTAGCGCATTTACATTTATGATAAGGGCAGCTTTGTGAACGAAATATAAATATAATTACCATTCTCTCTGAATGAATGCGAAAATATGCGATATTCTCGTTTTTACAAGAAGGTTCAGCCTTGGTAGGTTAATCCTTAGTTTGATGGGTATTTAAATATTTCGTGAAGTTTACTACTGGTTCACCACGTGCATGATAAGGAAAACACTGAAAAAAACATGGAAATACGCTAATTACTAAATTATAAAACAAAACGTTTATGGGTCGACTGGCAGCGTGGTAAGCGCTACTCTCGTACGTGCTAATTTTCGCTCTTTAACAAGAACGTTTACTGAAGTTGTTATCGTCTGCATATGTTGTTTATTACTGTCTTAATCAGATTTAGTATCACAGGGCAACACAACTGTACCGGTAGAATATCCTGTACTCACCTAAAACCTGCCGTGTGGGTGCCACGTAAGAGAATTTATAATTGTAAATATTTATAAATATTTTAGAATTATAGCTTTATTTCACCAATACTTTTTACAAATAAGTGTGAAGCCCCTGGATCCTAATGTAAATGAACCTGCATCTCAGGAGCCAGTCTTCCCCTAAAATATATGTACAAACTAAGTATAATCCATCACTCCATTTCTTTCCATTGGTGTCGTAAGAGGCGACTATGAGAAAAGCAATTATCCCTCCTATGAGGCAACCTATGGGGGAGGCCCATGTTCAGCAGTAGACTTTAATAGGCTATAACGGTAACGATATGAGAAATGCAAGAATCTATCGGAATCTTATGGTTTCCGAAAGATGGCCATTACATAATTATTGTAAATACAATTTAGCTGGCCACGGGCAGCAGCGTCTAAGGTACAATACGTCTGGTAATGCGATAGTCAATCCGCCTGCAAGCGTGATAATGCAGGTGAATCCTCCATACAACGAGAGGCGCTTATATCTAACAGTACACTTTTACGGGTTGATAAAGAAAGAAGAAGAAAGAGAGAGACAAGAGAGAGATCAATAAATGGTAATATACGAAGATCTGAATATTGGTCGGTTACAACAGCAAACTTAAAGCATCTTCGTCTGCCTTAGTTTCCAATTAATACTGAATAAACCTAAGTGTACGAATACTTCAAAGTTTCATTTTCCTTTATTTCGTTGTGCTATGACGTATGAAGGTTTTTTGAGGTATCATACTAACGTATAATGCAGCAAAATATTTGTTCGAAATTTAAAATGTGGTGGAATATATTTTTTGTAACGATAATAATTAATAACACATAAAAGGGAGCCTCATTTTCATTCATTTTTGAAAGGATTAATTTAAAAATGTGTAAGATTCATTTATTAATGGTATAGATTAATATCATAATTTTAATGTTTTCAATAAGCTTTTTATCGTTAACGAGAGAGCATCGGTTTTCCTCCTTGGCCTGTGGGTGTCGTTAAAGTCGACTGGGGATTATGCCTTAAAATCTGGTGGACTGGAAATGGTGTGTTAAATTTCCCAATCTAAAATATCTAGATAGATACCGAAAAGTAACTCTAAGAGACTGGGGAACTTTCGTAGATATTACCAAAAAAACAGTAAGCTAAGCGTTTACGCAAGTCAAAAACCTGGCTCGGACTCCACAGCTTCACACATTTTTGAAACATCTTTTTTATTATTATTCCAAGTTAAATCAACAGCTAATACAGGTGGCCTGTTCTACAAAATGGCAATTTTATAACTAATTATACAACATACAGGGAATAATTCCTTTGTAGAGTTTAGCGCTATAGTATGTTAATGCAGTCTTACATCAACAAGCATGCAGCCGAGATCTAGCGCTTACGTTATTCCGAAGCTCAAGTTTGGTTTGCGGAGTCATGTAAGGGTGCATTCTCAAATGATGTAAAGTGTTCTGCGGATGAACGAGCATCGAAGAACAGAACGAATTGAATTGTGTGACCACTCAATTTAAATTATAAAAAATATTGTCAGGCATTGACTCGAGCAAACAGTCAGCCGCAAACGCACATAGTAAATTTTTATATACGCAAGCGTTACGCCAGGCGAAAACACACTCTAAAGATAAAGCTTGTAACTCTGCCTTATTTCGCGTTGTCTTTCGTTATAGCTTATTTTGCAAGGAATTATGTTTCGAGTTCGCAAACAGAAACAAAGCCGACATTCTGAATTAGGCGGAAGCCAATGTAAATAATATGTGTGGCATTAATTAATTATAAGTCGTAACACTATCGTCAGTATAATAGTAGATGACGATAATTAGAATTAGATCACCTGTAAGGCTTGTAAATTAAGCTCATTTTACAAGATTTTGAGTTTTGACTGCTTTACAAAATATATTTTTAGGATTCCATAGTTAAACAACAAGGTACCTTTAGTTTCGCCATGTCCGTCAGTCCATCCGCTGTTTTACTTAGACCCTAGGGGCTATAAAGCTGTAATTTAGCATTGTTACATATAGATCCTTAATTACGATGTGATATAAAATCTTGAAAAACATTTTCATTTTGGTACAAAAAATCACCTGTATTGGAGACAGGTGATTTATTTTACCCTTCTATTCCATCGTGTGGGGTGTCGTTGGATAGGTCTTTCAAAATTATTGAGGTATAGAACAACATTGTTTTGGATTCGGGTGCCCTTTTTAGGGGTCTTTTTATTTTATTCTTTTAGTTCTTTGTTTACTTTTTAATCAATTTTTTTTTCATTCATTTGAGTGGACTAAAGCTCGATACAAACAGTCAGTTAATTTGATCAGTTGAACTGACGTACATCCAAAAAAAACTTTTAACTGACGGCAACCAACAGTAACGCACATCTGCGCGCGGCCCCGTCGATCGAGAAATGAAGACCGGTTTGAAGCCAGTGAGTGGGGAAATCGATTTGGCTTACATCCACAATATCACAAAACCTAGAATATCATCATAGTAGTTATATAAAAAAACTTCATCCCCTATTTTCCCACCATTAGGGGTGGAATTCTCCTCCAAATTTATATGGGACTACCCTTGAATTGAAAACTATTTGATTAAAAAAATAGTTTTACAATTGTTAAAGATATGTATGGGTAACATACAAACAAAAAAGAAACACAGTCGAAGTGAGGAGAACCTCTTTTTTTTGATGTTAGGTAAAAGTACGTGGTTTGGGGAACTGTTTCATTGAACCTTATTTTATTGTAAAGCAGTGCTTCCGATATTAATTCCAAAAAAATTGTCCATGATCATGTTCAATGTTTTCCCCACATAATTCCCATATCACATAATATCCCGGACTCAACCAGGACATATTACTGCGTTTCAATTTACGTTGCGCGTGCTCTCGCGGAACCGTTATTTGGTTGCAAAATAATTGACGAAACGCCATAAAAACCCCATGCGATTATCCACAACCCTGTTTTACGGTCTTTCCTTTTATCCCTATTGACTTGTAAATGTTTTTACTCTTTTTTGTGACCTATTTTTTTTGATTAACAAGAATTTTTAACAAGAGAAGATCTAAATTATCTGAGGATTTTACTGGCTTTTGTTGTTTTACTACATTAAACTTTGTGTTTTTTTAAAAGTCTTGGACTCCATTTCTTCCTCGGAGTTCACCGAGAGAAATATCACACTTAGAATTAGTTTTAAACTGTTCCTGGAAAAAGGTTATAAGTATAGAGAGACTGAAATTACATGCTTTTCATCCTAAATTCTTATAGCGAAAATATATTAAGCCTTCTTTCATGAATAGAGTTTTTTGATAGGATTCATGGATAAAATACCTACCACCTGGTAAAAAGTGATCGCTAAGGGAGAGAAATATTTTTACCATGCTAAATTCACTAATGAAACTTAATGACATAAAACAAAAATATTTAATGTTTAACTTATAAATGTTTACTCTAGTAGTCAAATCCCATTAATATCACTATGTATCATTCATCAGCCCGTACGAGTCCACAGTTAGACTTGGATTTTTTTTATATAAGAGGGGCAAACGAGAATGCGGCTCACCTGATGTTAAGTGACTACCGCCGCCCAAGAACAACTGCAAGACCAGGGGAATTGCAGATGCGTTATGGCGGCTGTACACAATCGTCTCGTCGCCTCGCGTGCCTCTCGTCGCGTAGAGGTTCGACACGAGAGCACACCATGCACACACTCGTTGTATCACTTAAACTCCGGATGCCCACTGCGATGGACGTAGAAGAAGCTGTTGCTATGTTTTGTCTTTGCTATTTTTTATTATAATTTTTTACATATTTCCAATAAAAAGAAAATTGATAAGCCATGGTGGATGGTTTCTATTCACTGTAATAGAACTATGTAAGTTCCTATATTATGTTTAACCATGGATAACATCTTCTAACGTTTATATTTCCATCTCATAGGTATCTATATTTTTACAGCCCATAACGATAGTCGTGTCGTCTGCAAACAAGACACAATCATGTGTGAGTGCGTGGAGATCATTCACGTAAATAAGAAATAAAAGGGGCCTAATATACTACTTGGCACCCCAGTACAATTAATCCTGTGTTTCAGTCAAACTTAACTATATTATTTGTTTCAGTATCAAATTTTAATTCAGCGAATTGTTTCCTGTTTTTAAATATGACTGAAACCATAACAATGAATCCCTTTCCATTTCTCAAGTTTCGAGATGAGTATTGAATGATCAACAAAAAATCAGATACTTTGCTGAGGTCTAAAAGTAGAGCTAATGTTGGGATTTTATGGTTGATATTATTACGATGCTGTTTATTAGAGTGAGGTAGCTAATTGCGTTGATCGGTATTTCCTGAAGCCAAATTGTTCCGGTGCCAGAATGTGATATTTATCTAGGAGTTAACTACTCTTTTGAGCATAATTTTTTTCAAAGATTTTAGATAGGACTGGAGTTAACAATAGGTCTATAATTATTTTTGTCAGATTTTGACCCTTTCTTATGTAGCGGCTTTATTATCGACAACTTAAGTTTGTCCGGAAAACATCCTTGTTCGAAAGATAGATTTATAATGTGAGCCAAAGGTTCCGATATAAATAGAGCAATACGTTTCAATAAGTCGGATTAATTTCGTCATACCCTGCCGACTTTGAATTTTCAATGAAGTTATTGTGTGAAAAACTCATTAGGATCCGTAGGTTTTACAAAAATACTGTACTCGTTGCTTTCAAAATTTGATGTGGGATACTTAACTTCATTATTGGCCGAAGCAGAACTAGTAGAGTTTTGAACTATATCAATGAAAAATTATTAAATATGTTTGCTATGTCAGATCCACATGTAAATGAACATCCATTGTCGACAATATTATCTACGAATGGACCAGTCCTAGGAACAGAACGTCAATATATCGTTTGACTACGTCCCAAGTTACTTTACCTTTATTGCGAGTTGGTTATGTACCTTTGGTTACAAAGCGATTGCGTACTTTTTATACATTTCCTTAACAATTTGGAATATTTTATATACGCTAATTTATTATTATTACTTCTATTTAAATAGTAGTTGTATCTTAGTATTCTTTTGGTTCTGCAACTAATTTTAAGACCTTTCGTTATCCAAGATATTATATATTGAAATTATTACACTTTTAAAATAAAATAACAAAAATACTAAAAAACTAAACATTAGGATTTTTAAATAATTTTAAAAATCTAATTATTTAAGCATATAAATGTAAGTTATTTATATTATTTAATTTATTAGTAACTGAAGGCAAAATATACTACTTTTTCCATTTGGTGATAGATGGCGCTGTTTTGATAACTAAATCAGTGTTACAAGTTTATAACTATATTTTAAACTTTATTTATAAATATGGTATGGTATTTATTTGAAAAACACCCGTCATCCCGCCTATAACTAAGATATAATAAAATAAAAAATTAACATCTAAATTACTTTTTTTGAAGTTCCGTAATCGGATAAAAAGTGGCTTATAAGTTGCCCTGGGTTACTAACTACATACATAAAAAATTCATATGGATCCGTCCAGCAGTTTTTGCGTGAATCCGGAATACACAGACACACAGACAGACAGACAGACAAACAAAAATTCTAAAAACCACTAATTTAGCTTTAGAACCCTTTATTTAGTCCCCTGGACTTGTTTTTTCAAGAATATATTAGAATTGCAGACACGACTTTTCTACAGATTTATTATATCTATAGACTAACATTGTTCACCGAAGGTATATTAAAGTTAGTTAAAGGAGATTAAAAGAATTATGTACTTTAATGTTATATTCGCATAATAAGATGCTTTTAATGGTCCCAATCTTTCTATAACTTGCAAACGTTTACGTCAGAGCAGGTTATAAAATATTTCATATGTAAATTTCACAGATTACACAAAAATATCATTATGAAATGAGCTTATACGCGTTTGTTTTGTGTGTTCACGGATTTCTCGGAAAAAAAGCTGCACCGATTTTGTGATCATTCAGTCTCGTAGAAATTTTAAGAAAAATATTTCACATCTAAATCAGGGGTTCCATGCTAGCAGCCTACCTTTCCGAGTGATCCTGTTATGGAATACGGGTACGCGACCCAGCTCCCGACTACTGTTATTCTCATACCTTTCCTGCCGAGATAACAGTATCCTTACACCTATGCTCCTACCCCCAAACTTCTTTTCCTTTCCCAAAATGGTAGCTTCCTCTACCAACAATATAGCATACCAAAGAGGTTGGTGTCAGGCAGGCGGCCGACTGTAAAACTTCTGCCAAATCCCATGCAGTAAATGAATAGTACAGGTTGTGGGATATGTGACAGGGCTAGGGCGTACCCGCAGGCGACGCGCAGGGGCAGCACCGGCTCCTGTGGGAAGTGGGCAAGGTTGTTCACTGCCGGAGCGGGTGCGACGTGAAGCAACCCGGAGAGAGAAGAATGTCAGAGTGAGGTTTGCAAGCTGGAATATAGGTACGATGACTGGAAGAGGAAGAGAGTTGCAGATGTTTGGAAACGACGAAGTGAATGTTGCCTGTTTGCAGGAAACAAAATGGAAGAACAATAAAGCAAGAGAGATTGGGAGGGATACAAGTTTTATTATTGTGGAAGTGATGGGAAGTGAAATGGAGTAGGAGTTGTGTTAGATAGTGGAATGAAAGAACTAGTGACAGATGTGAAAAGAGTAAATGACAGAATGATAGTTGTTAAATTAATGATTGAAAACAAAGTAGTGAATTTGTAAGTGTGTATGCTCCTGGAAACAGGCTGTGAAGAGAGTGTGAAAGAAGTTTTGGGAGGAATTTGATTGTATGATGATGGGAATACCTGAGCGTGAGGATGTTTATATGGGAGGAGATTTTAATGGACATGTAGGAGAGTGAATGACGGGTATGAAAAGAGTACACGGTGGATGGGGGTACGGAATGCGGAACCGTGAGGGGAAGTTCTTCTGCAAGCAGCATGTGCTCGACCTGGCTGTAGTAAACACGTGGTTCCAAAACGAGATCAGCATCTTGTTACTTATAAAAGTGGCCACCACATGACACAGATCGACTATCTTCTGATAAGACGGAACCAAATCAAGAGTGTAAAAACTGCAAAGTGCTTCCAGGTGAAGACTTAGTATCCCAGCACCGAATTCTGCTGGCTGACATCTGTAACTGTTCGCCTCAATAAACATAGGATCGTCCCCACCCAAAATAAAGTGGCATTTGTTGCATAAGGAGGTATGCAAGTGAATTTAGAGAGCTAGTTGTAAACAAGATGATAGAGATGGGTGATATGGAAGGAATGAGTGTGAATGAGTGCTGGAAGAAAATGGCTGATTGTATGTCCGAAGTGTGGCAAAATGTTAGAGAATCAAAAGGAAGCGTATGATAGAATAAGGATGGGTGGTGGTGGAGTGAAAGTATTAGAGAAGTTTTGAGAGAAAAGAAAAATGCCTTTAAAGAATGGCAGAGCGTAGAAGACCAGAATGATCCATAAAAGAAAGTAAGAGAGGGCGTATAAAAAATGTAAGAAGAGAGCGAAGAAGAAGTTGCTATTTGTGGGGCAGAGGCGCAAGATAAATTATATCGGTCCTTGAAAGCCTCGAAGGGCAAAAACGACTTTTTCAAATTGCAAGAGCGAGGAAAGGAATGGAGATGTTTCACATGTAAAATGTATAAAGATGATTCTGGAAGGTTTGACTGACGATGAAAGTATAAAGAAGCGATGGAAGGTATTTTTGAAATTGATGAATGAGGAGATGAATGGAATGGTATGCTTGAAAACCCACCAGTGAATATGGGCTTAGTAGAGAGAAATTAGTGTGGAAGAAGTAAAAAGGCTGTTAGGAATATGAAGAATGGGAAGGCGGTCGGCCCAGATGGAATACCAGTAGAAGTGTGGAAGTTGCTGAGGGCGGATGGATGGAAGTGGTTGAGTTTATTTTTCAGTAAATTGTTGCAGGAGGAACAAATACCTGAGGAATGGTGCAGCAGTATACTGGTCCCCATTTTTAAAAACAAAGGACGTCAAAACTGCAGCAGTTACCGGGGAATAAAACTCATGTCACATACGATGAAAGTCTGGGAAAAGAATAATAGAGAGAAGAATGAGAGAAGAGTGAGATAACACAAAACCAGTTCAGTTCATGCCCGGTCGAGGTATGACAGATGCCATTTCGCATTACGCCAATTGTGCGAAAAGTACAAGCGCGTGCATAAAGATCTGCACATGGTTTTTGTCGACCTTGAAAAGCGTATGATCAGGTTCCCGTGAGGTTTTGTGGTGGGCGTTAAAGATGAAAGGTATGCCTGGGAAGTATGTGAGGTTGGTCCGTGCTATGTACAGAGCATCCCGTACATGTGTACGATCTGCCGCGGAACTACGGGCAGTATCGATGTGGCAGTAGGGCTGCACCAGGGTCGGCATTGAGCCCTTACCTCTTCCTACTGATTATGGACGCTTTGACGTCGGACCTGCAGGATGAGGCACCCTGGTGCATGCTCTTTGCCGACGACATCGTGCTTGTCGGGAAGAAGGCATCGAGGTACAGAGCAGACTGACGGGGGTGGCAACGGAGGCTGGAAAGTGTTGGCTTGAAGATCAGCAGATCCAAACCGAATATCTGTGCTGTGATTTCGGCGGCCTTTCCAGTCCTGTACCCATGTCGTTGGATGGCGCTATACTGCCTATCTGCTCAGATGTCAAGTACCTCAGTTCCCTCATTCAAGGCGACGGCGGAATAGATAGAGCTGTGCAGCATAGGATTAACGCAGGTGGATGAAATGGCGACAGGTCACAGCCACAACGTACGACCCCGAATGCCAATAAGGCTGAAGGGGAAAATTTACAAATCGATCATCCGACCGGTCGTCATGTATGGAAGTGAATGCTGGGCCGTCAAGAAGAAGGATGAAAATAGACTGCATGCGAATGAAATGAGAATGTTACGATGGATGTGCGGTGTGACAAGGATGGATAAGATAAGGAATGAGTATATAAGAGGAAGCCTGAAAGTAGCGCCAGTGGTAGAAAAGGTGAGAGGAAGCAGATTGGCATGGTTTGGGCATGTGATGCGGAGGAATGAAAGTCATGTCACAAAACGAGTGTTGAATATGAATGTGGAGGGACACACGGGCAGAGGAAGGCCGAATAAAAGATGGATCGATTGTGTGAAGAGTGATATGAGAATGAAAGGAGTAAGTATGGAAATGACGGCTGATAGAGAGGAATGGAACAAAAAGATTTACTGCGCCGACCCCAGATAATGGGAAATGGTTTAGAGAATGATGATTTCACATCTAAGAGTGTAAAATATAGGGTGAAGTTGAAATTTTATCACCACGTCTTCTGGTCTGGTGGGTATAGAGAGTCAGTATAATTATAGGCCATGAGGCATTCTATCTTAGTCTTCAGAGGTGACAACTCATCTGTAGCCTTCTTTATTCAAAGTTGGATGCAGTTGTCCCTGGGGTGCAGTAGACACTTACCATCATGTGGACTGTAAGTTCGTTTGTCACTTTTATTGTATTACGAAGCTGTTTTAAAAGTTACAAAATGCTTGTTACCCCTGCCTTACCTGCTTTGTTGACGCATCGCTATTCGTTAAATTTGTCATCGGTTATCAGTCGCTCGCTTCTGTTGACGGTCGCTTAAGTATGCAACACATTTTGCTCATTAGGTGATACAGTTTTTTTTTCTACCCGTTTGTAAATACTATATGCTAACTTATTACAGTCTTAGTGAATTTTTAAATAATGGTGCATTGTTTATTACTCTAATTAACGGGTTTTTGAAATATGACGGGAGATATACATTCTTTTATTATAATAAAATTATTTTGGTAATAGATAGGCTTAAAAATGGCTGTGCTACATAATAATAGTGTAGGTGTAGGGTGTGGCAGCGACAACCTGAGAATATATTATCAGAACGCAAGAGGCTTGCACTAAAACGGACATATTTTATCGTAATATTCTTATATGTGATTATGAAATAATATTAATTACGGAACTTGGTCTAAACAGAATTAGTGATACGGAATTATTTGATAACCGATACGTTGTATGGCGGCGTGATAGAAATTACACAGTTACTGGTCAGAAATACGGTGGTGGCGTTTTGATTGCGACGCGTAAGGATCTAGAAATTATTCCGCATCCTTCCTTTCACTCAAGTGCTGAGGACCTATGGTTAGCGTTGTCTATTCACCATGAAACCCGTAAAAAACACATGAATTTGCATATTTGTGTCTTATACTTGTGTAACGAAAATCGGGGTCTCAGTTTTGCTGCTCAACTTCAAAATTATTTGCACTCAGTTAGCGAAATTGTCATGAGTCACTCGGACGATAGGTTCTTATTAGTTGGTGACTTTAATCTTAGCGATATTACGTGGGTACCTGACATCGACGCCGCCGACGGTTCATTTTTAGGTACAAATATTCGTTCGGGAAATGAAACTTTATTAATAGACGAATTAAGTTCACTAAATTTGAGACAATTTAATGGTATAAAAAATGCCCATGGCAGGATCCTCGACCTTGGCGCGTGGTTTGGCGCGGCTTGCCGTCCACCACCTAAACGCGCCCCAAAGGGTGGTTGCCGTAAAGATGGTTCGCGGCTACCGCACGATCTCCCTCGAGGCGGCGAGCCCCTGCTGGATTGCCGCCATGGGGATCTGGAGGCGATACCTCGCGCGCCTGCACGAATGGCGCGGAGGCACTATGCCGGGGAAACCCGCTGCCGCGGCGTTGTCGCGCAGCGGACGGACTTCCGGCATGATCTCATGGCGACATGGAGAGAGCGACGTCGCAGCCCGTGCTGGGCACGCCACTATAGCGGCGATAAGACCCTCTTTGAGGAGTGGCGAGAGACGCCACGGTGTCCTCACCTGCCTGACGCAGGTCCTCACCGGACACGGTGTGTTCGGGAGGTTCCTGCACCGAATCGGGCGGGAGGAAACGCCCGGGTGCTCCACTGCGAGGATCGACCGGAGGACACGGTGAGCACACCGTGGAGGTGTGCCCTGCTTTGGCGGAGCACCGCCGTGTACTCGTAGCGGCGATAGGCGGCGGCGACTCGCGTCCGGCCTGGTCAGCCATGGTCCGAGCGAGACGGATGGGATGCCGTCACCACCCTGCGAAGCAGTGATGAAGGAAGGAGGTGGCGGAGCGAGGAAAGAGCAACAGCTTCCTTCCCGGCCGCCGCGAGATGCCCCGCGTCGGGGCTCGTGGCCCCTGACCACCGTAGGCGGGACCTGTGGACGGCGAGCAATGGTAGCTCGCCGTCCGTCCGTCTAACGACGACAGGCCGTGTCGACTGCGCGTTTTGTTCCACGCGCGCCTCAAAGAGCTGTCAGCGTGAAGGGGCCCTGCAAGGGCCGACAGCCTGCCGGGGCTGCGGGCTGTTCGAAAGAGATACCGCGCTCCGGAACGTGGCACTGAAGGAACACGGATGGTTTTAGTCAGTAAAAGTCTGACACCTTCCGCTCCACCCACAGCGAAAGGCGTCATTAGATGATTTTCCATCCGCAAAAAGGATCCTCGACCTTGTTTTTCTAGCGACGCTGTAACTGTTCGTGATATAAGTGGAGATTCTCTTATTCCTGTTGATCCTTACCATGGTGCCCTTTTAATATCTTTTGATTACGTTGATTGTGAGTCATTAAATAGCATTCACGCCTTAAGTTTTTATATCATAAAGGTGACTATTATTCAATAAATGGTGAGATTATAATATTCAATGGGGAGCAGTTATGTCTCCGTTATCGCTAGATGAAGCTGTGCAATATTTTATAGCAAATTCACGTCACTTAGAGATAAATATATACCCTCAAAATTAATTGTTGCTGACATTTACCCTAAATGGTATACAGCACCACTTAAAAGCTATTAAAGAAAACATAAATTTTTACGTAATTTAGGGATCTATGGTCAGGCATGACGAAGAAACTTATAAGCTATTGGTGAGCGCGTAAGGAAATTAGAAAAGTTAGCATACCAATCTTACATAACCTCTGTGAAAATTCGATTAGTACAAACTGAAACACTTCTGGTCGTATGTTAAACAAAAATCAAAATCACATTCAATTCCTAGTTGTCTCAAATTTGAAGGCTATGTAATGAACTCAGCGAACTTATCTGTAATGCTTTTTCAAACTACTTTCGGTCAAATTTTTGATTTGGATGATAGTAATACTCAGCTGTCCAAAATTATTATAATGATTCTCCAGCGTCGTCTCAGTTGAGTGTTGATATTACCTCAATCGATATAAACGTAAATATGGTCAAGAAACTGCTTGAAACGTTGGATTCAACGAAATCTGCTGGTCCTGATGACCTTCCAGCTCATTTTCTTATTAACTGTGCGCATACAATTTGTGTACCTGTAACTATTTTGTTTAAAAAGTCTGTTAGTACAGGTATTGTTCCTTCTATCTGGAAGCGCGCATTTATCACACCTGTCCATAAAAAGGGTTCCAAGACCGAAGTTACTAATTATCGACCGACCAAGTTATGCATTGTGTCTAAAGTGTTTGAACAAATTATATATAATCAGTTATACGCTGCCCTAAAGCATTCATTCAATCAAAATCAACATGGCTTTTAAGAGGACGCTCACTGTTTCAAACCTTGCGCTCTTTAATGCATTCTTGACTGAAGCAATGGACAACCGCCACCAGGTAGATGTTGTTTATACCGATTATAGTAAAGCCTTTGACAGAATACAACATAATTTGCTATTGCTGAAACTGTCCAAGATCGGTATAAGCGGCGATCTGCTTAGGTGGTTCACGTCTTATATAAATAATCGGTCATGCTGTTGTCGTCAGCAACTACATTTCAGGATGGTAACTGTTCCAAGTGGGTGCCACAGGGCTCACTGCTGGGACCGTTATTATTTGTTATTTTTATCAATGACATTAACTATTACCTAAAGAAAGCTCGCCTATTATGTTTTGCCGACGATATGAAGCTCTTTTTAAAAATAACATCGATTGATGATGCTGAGGCTTTACAAGAAGATCTGTCAAATCTAGAGCGTTATTGTCACCTAAACTGCTTAGATTTAAACCCTTCTAAATGTAGCTTTATGTCCTATAGTCGCAAATATAAACCAATTGTCTTCAAGTATAAACTAAAAGGTGAAAATCTTAAAAGGGATTTCGTTGTTAGAGATCTTGGTGTTCTTCATGATTCTAAATTGATATTTGACGCTCACTTGGGAAGCATTATAGCTAAATCTTCGAAAGCTCTTGGATTTTTGATGCGTAGCTCTAAGGATTTCACTAAGCCTAAAACTCTAAAGATCCTGTATTGTTCTCTTGTAAGAAGTAATTTAGAGTACGCATCACAAATCTGGAATCCCAGGTATGCAACATATATTACCCGACTTGAAAATATTCAAAGAAAGTTTATCCGTTACCTCTGTTATAGAACCAAAGATTATCGTTATACCTCTGATAATTATATTAGTTACTGTAAAAAACATCACCTGCTTCCTCTTATAAGCGCCGTGAGATTGCTGATCTCACTTTTCTGTTAAAAATAGCTTGTAGTGCTATTGACTGTCCTGAGCTTTTATCTCAATTACATCTTAGCTGTCCCCAAACCTCTTAGAAACAACGCATTTTTAAGTCTCCGTTTGCATCTACAAATTATAGGCAAAATACATTTATTTATGAGCGAGCAATAATTTTAACAAGCTAGCCAAAGAGTTTGACATTGATTTGTTTAGCACTAGCGCTGCGTCAGCCAAGCGCATACTCAACAATGCATTTTTTGGTAGCTTTAAGTGAGATATTGATGCGTTTTTCATATCTGTGATTATATTTTTTTTTCTTTTTTTTATATGTTTAACACATGTTATATCAGTTAAGCCCTCATTTGGCATAAATATGTTAGTATTGGATACTCTTGTGTGTTGAATCGTGTTTATCACTGTTGTAAATTCATTTTTGTATCTATTAGTGTGGACCTTTAATTGGCTTTCTGTAGTTATTAGTATTATCTATCCTAACTATGATAGCTGTTGGTCTTCCAAATAAAATAAAATAAAAATAAAATAAAATAAAATAAAACAAAAACCAAAAGTTCCAGCCGTTTTTCTTTATAAAATTGATGTGACAAACGGATTTACATTCCTGATGGTAAGTGGCTACTGCAGCCCATGGGCACTTGCAACCGACCTCTTAATAATATAAAGAAGGCAACAGATGCGTTGTCACTCCTAAGAACTAAGATGGACACTCTATAAAATTCACACCGGAACACAGCTATTTGGCAACAGGTATTGGTAACAGCCGGTTCCAAGAAACCAATCACATGTTGTGAAAATGTACAAGAATTTCTCTCTATGGCCTTTACACCGGAACATGGCAATGCAAGCACTGCAGCAGAAAAAGGTAAAAACCGTTACTTTTTTTCATTTACTATTATGTATTATGATACATTGTTTACGTTCTTATTAATGACTAGCTTTTTACCCGCGGCTTCGCTCGCGTGAGCTTGAATTTAGGAACATCATTAAATGCTGTTTCGTGCCAAATTTAGCACAATTCGATCACTTTTAGAGTCACCTCGGTGTCTGTGTTTCTATGTTTGTCAAATTTTTTTTTTAATGCTAAAAGACTACTAGACGTAGATTTTTAGTTTTTAGATTTTTTTGCAATAGATATGTATCGGGCGTGTCTTCCAATGTATCCATAAGAAAGGTAAATTGTCTTGGAATCAAAATTTATTATTATTATTTACATTTTACTCTTTACATTCTTTCATAATACAAGTTAATTTAGTTTTAACAAAATAATGATGAATTTCATGGTCTTCTATCAATTTACGGTATAATGTATATTTGAGATATTTTATTCATATCATTGGTCCTATTTAATATTGATTGGCACCATAAAATAGAACTAGATATTTTTTTACGTTCGAGTAGACTTCAAAATTTCATAAATGCAGTTCTATAATGATGTATACTACACATGGAATAAAACAATGTTACGGATTTTATCACGTTTAATTTAAACTTTTTTTACGTGGGGTTTTTTTACGCATCTTTGGATGAAAGTTCCATAAAAACCCGCGTGTCGTTGATATGAAGCACCGACGCTCCGGGAAGTATAAAGTATGTCAACATGTTTAGTATCGTCCCAACCATTATATCGGATCTCATAGACAACAAATCCTTACAATAGAACACCGATGCTAAGGACCCCATAATTAATAAAATTAATATCAAACCCAAGCATACTACTGCATTTATTCTATTCTATTCTTATTCTTTTCTATTCTAACTATGACATCAGGTTGTCAAACACCTCAGTCCTCCCGTGACCATGGGAGCTGTAAAATGCCCAAAACATAGGGAATTAAAAAAGTTAAAATTAAACGCCATAAAATCCTTAAAATTAGTTTTATTCCTTATAAATTTTATTCACAGTGAACGTGGGAAGCACTACACTCATGAATGGGAGTAAAAAAATGTTCGCCTTGTTGTGGCGGTGAAAGAGAATCCGCCACCTCATATCGTCCCGTCGTAAGAGACATAGGAAAACAAACAGGAGATGGGCAGCATCATCTTCCTGACAACAGATCAAAATAATAATAGCTGCGGTTGCCAACCCGCCTACCAAGCGTGGCAAATATAGCAAATACTTGACAATTTATGGGGGATGTTCATTTCAGTAGACTTTTGATAGGCTGACGATAATGAGTTCTACTGATCTTTGCAAACCTTAATATTTACGGTAGAGTGAAAACAAAAAAGTAACATACCCGAAAATATGAATGAAATAAAAACTGCATATATTGCTCCATGAAAAGTAAAAAGTAGCAGCTATATACAACATGTTATTTAGGCACAGGCTGCAGAGTTTTTTGGTCAAAAAAGTGTTCGCTGCGCTGATTCCAAAGCGGGATGACCTCAACTGGGAAACTCTGAGAAGTTATGCAGAGAGAAACTATGCAGGTTTTCCTTCACCGCCGAGAACATGGTAAATCGACACTTCAAATTGCAATAAAAATATATGCTGAAATATAGAATAATGCTTACGTACCATGAAATTTAAGTTTTAATCAGTTTGATTAACGCCTTTGACAAGTAAAATAAAGTGAACTTTTGTTTAAGTAGAATCTGCTTTCTTTAATTCAAGTATTTTTCCGCAAGAGCCTGTTCATTTAAATATACTCATATGAGCTATGAAACCTGGACTGTCACAAATACCTTAATATGTCTGAAAATATGAAAGATTACAAACTGATTTATAAGTCTCATTAAAGGTAAAAAAGTAAAGTAGCGTCTCACTACTGTGCATAGGGCTCCTCATTACCTATAGTGTTTTGTGGGCAGAAAAGTAGAGTATGCTGCAGTGCTTCAATGCATATTAACGGTTTTCACAGCTCCACGAATGTTTTAATTACTCAGATATCTAGGTTTCCCCACGAAGTTATTCTTCACAACTTTAACGAACATGTGTTAAGTCAGCACGTAAAATTTTCTATAACATATTCATCCTCGAGGGAATCATACACGTTTTGCTCCCGTGTCATGATGAAATCTCACGGCGAGCTACACGGCCCTCGTATTTGTTTAAATACAATTCATAAGAACTGAAATTAAGCTTTTGCATGATTGTTGACCACAACTACCTAGTAATTACACATCCAACGATGCCACGAACGAATTTTCAATTATTTACATCGTATATTCAGTAGTATTCTATTATTTAATTTTATCAATGACTTACCATTTTAGTTTATTTAGAAGTAAGTAGATGGCACTATTATTAGATGAATCTATACTATCTAGTAATATCAGCGATAAAAGCGAACATTTATTTATTATATCAATAAGGCATAAAGTGATGTCAACTCTATTAAAAGTTCTGTTTCTATTAAAAAATACGCCATCAGCGGCGCTAGCGGTGAAAACCGATTAAACGATATCGTCATATGACCATGTCATGAAATAGCAACGTTATGTTTAGTTATTAATATCTTCAAATGATTTATATTCATTGATTTGGTCAAGCTATATCATGACATGGTCAACAAACAGTGTTAAAAATCATGAAATGACCACACCGTTTCACGAAATGATAGACTACTTTATTATATACGTATGACCAATTCTACGATCCGGTCACGACACAATATATAAAAATCTCTTAAAGAAAACTATAATGATAATGAAAATTTTGCAATGATTGCAGACAGACCAGTTTTAATCAGTTTACATATAGATTAATAACTGAAATAAAATCATAATCATAATCATAATCATAAATCATTTATTTGCAAGAAATATGGTTGGTACACAAGATGTTAAAGAAACTTATAGCACAGGACATATTTCACCCTCATTACGGGCATGCAAAATCATAGTAAATTTACATCAATTATTTGAATAAAATTACAATTATAAGAACTATTTGAATAACAATTTATAAGAACTGTTTTAATTGCAATTATAACTATCTTTTAAATTTCAATTATTTGAATTATTTGATTATAACGTATAAATTATTGAATTATTAAAGTAGACACAAGAAATAAAAAGAAAGATCTGATATCTAGTGGGCACCAAATCGGCAAGTGCTATTATTAAGAAAATCTTTAATAGTATAGAAAACTCTTGGATCAACCATTTTCGCAAGGCACAACAGAATCTTTTATATGGCAGGTCAGTCATTTCCTTTGGGAAAAGAGTTATATATTAGAGGTGCATATAAGCACAGTTTTTAAACAGTTCTAGCTTAGGCGCAGGCATTTTGGCGCACGTGGTTAATTTTCGTTTAAATGTATTGTCGTTAGCGGTGAAGAGATGACTGTGGTATTTAACAAATTTAGCTGCTTGCATGTATATGCGCAGGAACAGTTAGTAGATTATTTATTTAAAGGTCGGTTTACATGATTCCGACCAATCCATGCTGTACAGTGTCCTAATACATTTTTCTGTGCTATAAACACCTCGTGATGTTCATGAATTTCCCCAGACAACTATGCCATATCGTATAATAGAGCAAATATAAGCGTGATATACCATAATAGAGTGTATGTCTGCGTTTTTTTACTTTTCAAGGCAAAAACAAACTTATTTATTTTTATATAAATTATTAATATGTTCTTTCCATGAAAAGATGTGTATCGAGAATAATGCCTAAGAATTTTGCGGTGTTTATTTGTTGTATAACTGAATTGTTGTAACTAATATTCAATTCCATGTTTTTACCTGATAAGTTTTGAAGTAATTATTTTCGTTTTTCATGTTTATTTTTAGTTTGTTCATGTTTAACCATTGATAACATCTTCTAACGTTTTATATATTTCCATCTCATAGTATCTCATATTTTACAGCCCATAACGATAGTCGTGTCGTCTGCAAACAAGACACAATCATGTGTGAGTGTACGTGGAAGATCATTCACGTAACAAGAAATAAAAGGGCCCTAATATGCTATTTGTGGCACCCTGGTACAATTAATCCTGTGTTTCGAGTCAAACTTAACTATATTATTTGTTTCAGTATCAAATTTTTGTAATTTAGCGAATTGTTTCTGTTTTTAAATATGACTGAAACCATAACAATGAAGATCCCTTATTCCACATTTCTCAAGTTTCGAGATGAGTATTGAATGATCAACAAATCGAATGCTTTATTGAGGTCTAAAAGTAGAGCTAATGTTGATTTTATGGTTGATATTATTAACGATGCTGTTTATTAGAGTGAAGGTAGCTAATTGCGTTGATCGGTATTTCCTGAAGCCAAATTGTTCCGTGCCAGAATGATATTTATCTAGAAGTTAACCTCTTTTGAGCATAATTTTTCAAAGATTTTAGATAGGACTGGAGTTAAAGCAATAGGTCTATAATTATTTTTGTCAGATTTTGACCTCCTTCTTATGTAGCGGCTTTATTATCGACAACTTAAGTTTGTCCGGAAAACATCCTTGTTCGAAAGATAGATTTATAATGTGAGCCAAAGGTTCCGATATAAATAGAGCAATACGTTTCAATAAGTCGGAATTAATTTCGTCATACCCTGCCGACTTTGAATTTTCAATGAAGTATTGTGTGAAAACTTCATTAGGATCTGTGGGTTTTACAAAAATACTGTAACTCGTTATTTAAAATTTGATGGGATACTTAACTCATTATTGGCCGAAGCAGAACTAGTAGAGTTTTGAACTATATCAATGAAAAATTATTAAATATGTTTGCTATGTCAGATCCACATGTAAATGAACATCCATTGTCGACAATATTATCTACGAATGGACCAGTCCTAGGAACAGAACTGTCAATATATCGTTTGACTACGTCCCAAGTTGCTTTACCTTTATTGTGAGAGTTGGTTATGTACCTTGGTTACAAAGGATTATGTGTTTTTTATATATTTCAATAATTGGAATATTTTATATACGCTAATTTATTATTATTACTTCTATTTAAATAGTAGTTGTATCTTAGTATTCTTTGGTTCTGCAACTAATTTTAAGACTCTTTGTTATCCAAGATATTATATATTGAAATTATTAATTTAAAATAAAATAACAAAAATACTAAAAAATTAACATTAGGATTTTTAAATAATTTTAAAATCTAATTATTTAAGTATATAAATGTAAGTTATTTATATTATTTAATTTATTAGTAATGAAGGCAAAATATACTACTTTTTCCATTTGTGATAGATGGCGCTGTTTTGATAACTAAATCAGTGTTACAAGTTTATAACTATATTTTAAACTTTATTTATAAATATGGTATGGTATTTATTTGAAAAACACCCGTCATCCCGCCTATAACTAAGATATAATAAAATAAAAAATTAACATCTAAATTACTTTTTTGAAGTTCCGTAATCGGATAAAAAGTAGCTTATAAGTTGCCCCGGGTTACTAACTACATACAAAATTTCATATGGATCCGTCCAGCAGTTTTTGCGTGAATCCGGAATACACAGACACACAGATAGACAGACAGACAAACAAAAATTCTAAAAACCACTAATTTAGCTTTAAAACCCTTTATTTAGTCCCCTGGACTTGTTTTTTCAAGAATATATTAGAATTACAGACACGACTTTTCTACAGATTTATTATATGTTTAGACTAAAATTGTTCACCGAAGGTATATTAAAGTTAGTTAAAGGAGATTAAATGAATTATGTACTTTAATGTTTTATTCGCAAAATAAGATGCTTTTACTGGTCCCAATCTTTCTATAACTTACCTTAAACGTTTACGTCAGAGTAGGTTATAGAAATATTTCGCCAGAAGCCAAATTTCACAGATTACACAAAATTATGCATCGATGAAATAGGCGCTTATACGCGTTTGTTTTTTGTGTGTTCACGGATTTCTCGAAAGTGCACCATTTTAATGATCATTCAGTCTCGTAGAAATTTTTAAGAAAAATATTTCACATCTAAATCAGGGGTTCCATGCTGGCCTCACTTAAGATCCTACCCGGCTGCCCGAGCTACTGTTATTCTCATACCTTCCTGCCGAGATAACAGTATCCTTACACCTATGCTCCCTACCCCCAAACTTTTTTCCTTTCCCAAAATGGTAGCCTCACCAACAATAGCATACCCAAAGAGGGTTGTGTCAGGCAGGCGCTGACTGTAAAACTTCACAAATCCCATGGTAAAATGAATAGTACGAGTTGTGGGATATGTGACAGGGCTAGGGCGTACCCCGCAGGCGATGGCAGGCAGCACCCGGCCCTGTGGAAGTGGGCAGGGTTGTCGCACCCTGGCGGAGCGGGTGCGACGTAAGAGGCAAGCCCTTCGGAGAGTAAGAATGTCAGAGTGAGGTTTGCAAGCTGGAATATAGGTACGATGACTGGAAGAGAAGAGAGTTAGCAGATAAAATGGAAACGACGAAGAGTGAATGTTGCCTGCTGTTTGCAGGAAAACAAATGGAAGGGCAAGCAAGAGAGATTGGGAGGGATACAAGTTTTATTATTGTAGTGATGGGAAGGAATGGAGTAGAGTTAGTTAGATAGTGGAATGAAAGAACTAGGACAGATGAAAAGAGTAAATGACAGAATGATAGTTGTTAAATTAATGATTGAAAACAAAGTAGTGAATGTTGTAAGTGTGTATGCTCCGCAAACAGGCTGTGAAGAGAGTGAAAGAGAAGTTTTGGGAGGAATTTGATTGTGCGATGATGGGAATTGAGCGTGAGGATGTTTATATGGGGAGGAGATTTTAATCGGACATGTAGGGAGAGTGAATGACGGGTAATGAAAGAAAGTACACGGTGGATGGGGGTACGGAATGCGGAACCGTGAGGGAAGTTCTTCTGCAAGCAGCATGTGTTGACCTGGCTGTAGTAAACACGTGGTTCCAAAACGAGACTCAGCATCTTGTTACTTATAAAAGTGGCTACCACGCGACACAGATCGACTATCTTCTGATAAGACGGAACCAAATCAAGAGTGTAAAATCAAAAGTGCTTCCAGGTGAAGACTTAGTATCCCAGCACCGAATTCTGCTGGCTGACATCTGCTTAACTGTTCGCCTCAATAAACATAAGGATCGTCCCTCACCCAAAATAAAGTGGCATTTGTTGCATAAGGAGGTATGCAAGGAATTTAGAGAGCTTAGTTGTAAACAAGATGATAGAGATGGGTGATATGAAGGAATGAGTGTGAATGAGGAAGAAATGGCTGATTGTATCCGAAGTGTGGGGCAAGGAAGGTGTTAGGAGAATCAAAAGGGAAGCGTATGATAGATAAGGATGGGTGGTGGTGGAGTGAAAGTATTAGAGAAGTTTTGAGAGAAAAGAAAATAAAGAATGGCAGAGTGTAGAAGACCAGAATGAATCCATAAAAGAAAGTAAGAGGAGCGTATAAAGAATGTAAGAAGAGAGCGAAGAAGAAGTTGCTATTTGTAGGCAGAGGCGCAAGATAAATTATATCGGTCCCTTGAAAGCCTCGAAGGGCAAAAATTGATTTTTCAAATTGCAAGAGCGAGAGAAAGGAATGAAGAGATGTTTGCTATGTAAAATGTAAAAGATGATTCTGGAAGGATTTTGACTGACGATGAAAGTATAAAGAAGCGATGGAAGGAGTATTTTGAGAAATTGATGAATGAGGAAATTGAATGGAATGGTATGCTTGAAAACCCACCAGTGAATATGGGCTTAGTGAGAGAAATTAGTGGAAGAAGTAAATGGCTGTTAGGAATAATGAAGAATGGAAGGCGGTCGGCCCAGATGGAATACCAGAAGTGGAAGTTGCTGAGGGCGGATGGATGGAAGTGGTTGAGTTTATTTTCGGTAAATTGCAGGAGGAAATAAATACCTGAGGAATGGTGCAGCAGTATACTGTCCCCATTTTAAAACAGGAGACGTCCAAAACTGCAGCAAAGTTACTGGGAATAAAACTCATGTCACATACGATGAAAGTTCAAGAATAATAGAGAGAAGAATGAGAGAAGAGTGAGATAACACAAAACCAGTTCGGTTCATGCCCGGTCGAGGTATGACAGATGCCATTTTCGCATTACGCCAATTGTGCGAAAAAGTACAAGCGCGTGCATAAAGATCGCACATGGTTTTTGTCGACCTTGAAAGGCGTATGATCAGTTCCCGTGAGGTTTTGTGGTGGGCGTTAAAGATGAGGTATGCCTGGGAAGTATGTGAGGTTGGTCCAAAATATGTACAGAGCATCCTGTATATGTACGATCTGCGGAACTACGGGCAGTATCGATGTGGCAGTAGGGCTGCGTTCAAGGTCGGTAAGCATTGAGCCCTACCCTTCCTACTGATTATGGACGCTTTGACGTCGGACCTGCAGGATGAGGCACCTGGTGCGCCTTTGCCGACGACATCGTGCTTGTCGGGAAGTTAGCATCGAGGTACAGAGCAGACTGACGGGGGTGGCAAATGGAGGCTGGAAAAGCTGGCTGAAGATCAGCAGATCCAAAACCGAATATCTGTGCTGTGATTTCGGCGGCCTTTCCAGTCCTGCCCATGTCGTTGGATGGCGCTATACTGCCTATCTGCTCAGATGTCAAGTACCCCGGTTCTCATTCTGGCGATGGCGGATAGAGGAGCTGTAAGCATAGGATTAACGCAGGTGGATGAAATGGCGACAGGTCACAGCCACAACGTACGACCCCTGAATGCCAATAAGGCTGAAGGAAAAATTTAATAAATCGATCATCCGACCGGTCGTCAGTGTATGGAAGTGAAACTGGGCTACAGCAAGATGGTGAAAAGGACTGCAGGAATGGAATGAGAATGTTACAGATGGATGTGGGTGGACAAGGATGGATAAGATAGGAATGAAGTATATAGAGCAGCCTGAAAGAAGCCAGTGGTACAGAGAGGAAGCAGATTGGCATGGTTTGGGCATGTGATGTGAGGAATTAAAAAGTCGTCAAAAATTGAGTGTTGAAATATGAATGTGGATCTTTCTAAATAAAGATGGGACTGAATGGTGAAGATGGATATGAGAGTATTGAAGAATGAGTAAGTATGGAAATGATTATTGATAGAGAGAGGTTGGAACAAAAGATTTGTGCGCCGATTCCTAGATAATGGGAAATGGTAGAGAATGATGATTTCACATCTAAGAGTGTAAAATATAGGGTGAAGTTGAAATTTTATCACCACGTCTTCTGGTCTGGTGGGTGGAGAGTCAGTAATTATAGGCCATGAGGCATTCTATCTAGTCTTCAGAGGTGACAACTCATCTGTAGCCTTCTTTATTCAAAGTTGGATGCAGTTGTCCCTGGGGTGCAGTAGACACTTACCATCATGTGGACTGTAAGTTCGTTTGTCACTTAGATTTAATTAAAAAAAACAATATTGGCAGCTTTATTATCGATGAACTTTTGTTATTTTAAAGAATGTTTGTCAATAGATATCCTGGTTAAGGTAATCGATAAATTTAAACGTCTTATCAGAATTGAAATTATACGTTTTTGTTTTTTTTTCTCTTTGTTAATTTTCAAGTTATATATATACGTGTATAAAGATTACCAGTTTATTCTGAAAAAAAAAATTAAATACCGGTTATAAGTGAATATTCTTCTAATATAGTTTTTAATTCATCATGATCTAATTTAGTCTTTTGTCGTCCACGGTGCTCGTTGAAACCGAAATTCCTAGAGCAGAAGCGATAAAACTTAAACACACCTTGCGTTCATTTAGGTACATAAATGAACGCAAGGTGTGTTTAAGTTTCCAGTGGTCCATACACGTTACTGATACAGCGTGCCGACTGTGTGACATTGGTGGCACGGGGGAATTGTAAATAACGCGAATTTACAAGCACAGCGATTACAAAGAGAGAAAAAAAACGACTGTGTCTGGAAAACAAATGAAGTAAGAAATTTTAAAATAACAAGCAATAGTAAAATATAATCCTATTATTAAACACAATACTACATTTAAGCTTAATAATCATATAATCAAAACCGTTATCCACATTTTACTATTGGTACAGTGTACTAAATAATTTAAATAAAAAAATTTAATGTTCTATTAAAACGACCCGTTCACTAGTAAATACAAAGAAAAACAAACTGACATATATATATAATGAACTGATATACATGTACATGCGCCCGCATATACACATACACAGTTAATACATAGATGTAAATAATTAAATTAAACATAAATAAACAATTACATTACGTTGTATCTGATCCAGATAGAACCTCATACACAGCTTTTTTGAATTTGGGAGAAGTTAATTCAAAAATATCTATGTTATTGTATAATTCCATTATACGATTTAAAGGCTAAGCTTTTTACCCCAAGTACAGTTCAACTCATGCACTTAAATTATTAACAATTTTTTAATTTTTAATAACCACAAATTTAAACAAAAATCATATTACGTATTGCCGTTACCTTTACAGCCTATTAAAGTCCATGCATTACGTATTACATTTAAATCATATGAAACTTCCTCGTTTTAAATAATATTATTACGTAATTAATAAATTCTGTAATATTTCCAGGAAATTACCAACATGAATTTCATTATTGAATAGACGTAATTTGATATCTTGGATAAATTCGTCACTTTTAATATGCATTTGCAATCTTTTTCTAAATTTCTTTGCTACAATAGATGTGGAAGTGGAAAGCTGGGCGTTTTTTTGCAAGTATTCCAAATACGTTAGTTTTGGATGTTTTTTAACTTCATTTAAAATTGTTTTATGCTACGATTCCAACGAATCTGTAATCCTGTGAGGTACTCCTTTTATTGCAGCGTGGACCTTTCAAACAAGAAATATGTATATATTTTTACTATATATTTTATTTAATGTCTACTCAGTATCTTGGGCCAGTTTCATCATGTTTCTATAAACGACTGTACACAGCCGAGCGAGAAAATCGGAAGAAAAATAATATACGAATTCCGGTTATCCACCCCGTCCAGGGTGGATATATGAACACGTGTTTCCGTGTATCCAAACTAGTGTGGATTTTTTAGGGCTGATAAACGAAATAACCCGAGATAGGAGTCCTTTTCTTGGAGGAGGAATAGTCCTCTCCCGAGGAGGGACCGCCATGCGGCGGCCAGCGCTGGTGGGGCCGCGGATGTGTGCGAAAGTGCTCCCGTGGCCATGCCAATATGCGACGAAGTTGGAACACCATGGGGTTTTAGTCGGTGCGATTCCGACATAACCCGCCCTTGCCCCCGCGAGGCGAGTTTGCGTAAGCATTTCCCCATGTAAAAAGAGAAGTCCTTTTCTGCCTAGGAGTCTGTCTGGGTAAGTACCACTCCCTTACCTATTTCTGCCGCCAAACTGTGCGCAAACTGATATATTTCAGTTTGAAGGGTATATAGAGTCATTATATACAGACTTGTGACAAAGCATCAATAGTCTTCTTTATTCATGAATCTATTGTTGATTAAGCAAGTACACCAGCTAAACTTTTACTTTACGTGGTAGAGCCACGCTGCAGCTATATTAAGGTTGTAGCACGAAACGGTCGGCTCAACTGGGGTAGGACCACGCTCTCACAGAATACCAGCGTAAAATAGCTGCTGTGTTTCGTATGGTGAGTATAGAGAACCGGAGACAACATTTACTGGAAACGAGGCATTCCATGTTAGTCCCCAGGGGTGACAACACATCTGCATTTTGATTCTTAATTGAGGATAAACGTAGATGTCTATGGGCCACAGCATCCACTTATCATCAGGTGGACTATGTGCTCGTTTGTCACCCTATTCTATATAAAAAAAACTTTTACATATCTTTCGCATTTGATTTAATCGCATGAGGCAAAGTTTGAATACGAATAGATTAAGGATAGTGATTGCATTTGTGTCTAAGCGCACGATTGCGACACTATAATATTATATCCTGTTCAGATAAAACTTCCAATATTCGGAAGTTATCACCTTAGCTAAATGAGGCTAGATTAATATTATTGCCGCGTGGTAGTTTAATAGAATCATTTACCCCATTCGGTATCGTGGGTGTCGTAAAACTCGACTAAGGGAAATGCCAGGCTTACGACAGATGACGGTATAATTATCTCGTGTACCATTACCATTATAGTCTACCAAAGATCACTGCTTATCATAGAACTCCCCCTCAGACCGCCTCATAGGATTGACTTGCTATAGCTGCCACGCTTGGGCGAGTGGGTTGGAAGCCGCAGTTGTTTATTTTTATTGAACTATTATCAGGGAGATGTTGCTGCCCATCTCCCAGTTTCTCTGTGTCGCCTCTTAAAATCGCTTGTGTGTGTCGCTTCTTAAAAAGGGGTAGGGATTACACCAGGCGTAAAATAGCCAGCCCGGCAACAGGAAGTAGTATCAGAGATTCGAGACGTCTGATACTGATAGTTCACCTGCTAAGCGTGAAGATTACAACGAGAGAAGCTCATTATCGGCATTTGACTTTTACGGGCTTATGAAATAGGAGATGCACATCGGTTTGAAAATATAAATTTAAACGTGGTGGAGCCATGCTTTAGCTAAATTATGGTTGTAGCACGAATGCGTCAGCTCGACTGGGGGAAGGCCACGCTATCACAAAGTACCAGCATAAACAGCTAATGCTGCTGTGTTTCTATGGAGACTGTAGAGAACCGGAGACCTTTCACTGAAACGAGGCATTTAATCTTAGTCCGTGACAACGCATCTGCATTTTGATTTTTAATCGAGTATAGATGTAGATGTCTATGGGCCACAGCATCCACTTACCATCAAGTGGACTGTGTTCGTTTGTCACCCTTATTCTATAAAAAAAATACTTCTACAGTTAAAACATTAGTACCGTCTGAAGAATGCTCTTAATATTAAATAATACTTCGTACTGGAATGTTCTTGATTTGTTTCAAAAATGTGTAAATAATCTTAATGAAATTTACGGCCTATGTGTTAAGACGTCAATTTGAACGTCATTTTGAAGCCGCAGTAGAATGAATAACTCGTTTACATCGAAACATACTCAGTTTAAAACACATTATTTCAATATTGGCGTTGGACGAGAGGGAACGAAAATTAAACGAACATTTTGTTCCTTTTTCACCCTTTGATGGCGAGAAATATGCTACAACCGAGATGATTAAAAATATATTTCCTTTATGGGTTATTGTGTTGTTCAGTTCGTAATTACGCAAAAGAAAAATTAATACTAGTTTATATCGTATATTTTTTTTATAGGGTAAAATTATAGCAGCAAATTATTTACAGAAAATTGTGAACGTGTAAACAACTAATGGGTATATTGTTAGTTTTTCCTTACACATTTTATTAAAGCTTTAAATGGAAATATCTTTAGCTTACAAATATTCACGGAGCCTCTCTCACGAAACTTGCATAATATCTCCGCTATTATTTACGATTGTCAACAATTAGACAGTCTAACCGCTATTTTATTTCGACATAAGAGGAGCTAATGTTGAAGAACATAGACCTCCCAGATTCATCACTTTCAGATTTTCCGAAGTGATCATATATTTACAAAAATTTATAGGACAAGGGTAACAAACGAACACACAGTCCACCTGACGGTGGTTGCTGTGGCCCATAGACATCTACATCTATCCTCGATTACGAATCAAAATGCAGATGCATTGTCAACCGTGAGGACTAAGATGGAATGCCTCGTTTCCAATAAAAAGGGTCTCCGGTTCTCTACACTGACCATACGAAACACAGAAGCTTTAAGCTGCTATTTTACGCTGGTATTCTGTGAGAGCGTGATCCTTCCCCGGTCGAGCCGACCCATTCGTGCTACAACTATACTACTAATATAGCTGCAGCATGGCTCTACCACGTAAAAAATTATTATATAATGAATAAAACTATTTTTACGGATTTTATCGCGTTTAATTTTACTTTTTTCGAATCCCGACGTTTCGGGTGCTTTGCAGCACTCATGGTCACGGGGAGCTGTCGGGAACGTCGGTGTGTAGTGTTCGCGTAAATATAAGAAATCATTATTTTACCTGATACTTTTGCCTTCATATACCCTGATGTTGCTGTGAGGCGAAACTGGTCGGTTTTATAATTAATATCATAATAATTTAAAATAAATGTTGTGAAACTAGTACAAGTGTTTATCTAAATCACAAAAAAATCCATTATTTTTATATAAATCAATAAAAAATATTAAATATGACGTATAATTAAATTAAAAAAAAACCTAAACTTTTATTTATCTATTGTAGTACGTTAAATGAGCGATTATTTCACTTTATGAAAGAAAGCCAGCATGTATGAATACCCACAGTTCTGAGATTAACGAACCGGAACAACGATTACAGAATACAGAGCGTAGTTCGACCGGAAGTCCTCGTCCAGAAGATTTTTGTAAAAAATATTATTTCACTAACATTGAACAATTTTGTACAGCTTAGCGAGCTATGAAGAGAGCTCGGAGTTTCTCTTTAGTGAAATTCGTAATGAAGATATCAGTAGTAGAGCCAGAGTATCTGACATAGCTATGTCAGGCTCAACGGATCAGGAGGCTGAAGTGGCAATGAACTGGTCATATACTCGTAGCTCGAAGAACCGACAACCATTTTAATAAAAAAGGAAATTTGAAAGCTGATTTATTGCGTATATTATAATTTTTAAGGAAGAAACTAACATCTAAGGCACTTGCATGGCCTGGTTTAGATGCTACTCCAATGTTGTAGTGCCCTGGCGTTGCCAGATTTAATAATAATATAAGTTTTTATTATAAAATTAAAATACTAATCTTTCGTAACCTTTGTGGTTAAACTTATTTTTAGTCAAAACACATGTTTACTGAATTAAACAATTTTTATTTCACCCGAAACTTTACTGTGGTTCTATGTTTCACTAGACCATAAACAATATTATTATTATGTTTTGTTATTAGTATTAACCGATGGGGATGAAAGGTTCTGCAGAGGCAGTCTCGTACTGGTAAGCTAAGTGTAGGGCGGTGGTAAGACATACAGAAAGTTAATAAGTGCAGGTGGTTCAGGACCGTGTGTTATGGCATTCCTTGAGGAGGCCTTTGTTCAGCATTAGACCTGTGTGAGGGGATGTAATAGTGATGATGATGAACAATTATCATACCGTTTCTCCAAACTTGTAGAATATTATCATAGACATTTAAATTTACTCATGCGCAAACGGCGAGGTTTAGTTAAAATTAAAGTTACAGCCTATATCCGTCCTACTGCTGGGCACAGGCCTCCTCTCATTTTTGAGAGGGTTCTAGGGCAAGGAAATGTCCGCCGCGCTGCCCCAATGTGTGTTGGCGAACTTCACATCTCTTCAAAATATTTTTTTATTATTATTCAGACATGCAGGTTTCCTCACGATGTTTTCTTTCACTGCCGAGCACGTCGTAAAGCAGGACTTAAAATTGCAATTAACAATTTCATTAGTGCCGGCGAGGATCGACCCGGGTTGCTCACGTGCTGTGAAATTTACAGCGAGCGCTTAGCCCCTGAGCTACCACGGCTCATTGACCTTAAATTCGGGTTTTGTAAAACACAAGTTTTAATTTTCTTATTAAGTCTGCTCTTTTATCTCTATTTCTTAATCTCGCTGTAGAAAATAGTACTTCGATGAAGCTAACACCAATCAGTTTGCAAAAACACCGTATTCTATCGCAAACGTTGTTCGATAGAATACGGTTGTGTTGAACGCGTTGAACGGTGTTACAGATCAGCAAAGGAACTGTACAAACAGAACCCCGTTCAACGCGTGCGTTCAGAAATAGAGTTGTTATTCTTTTTATTTCATTCAAAATCGAAAATACCTTAATAATTTTGTCAATCAATGCATTGTAAATGCTGTTATGTTTTTACTACGACGAATAATCGTAAGCTTACGATAATTGCGTTTTATAGTATCAGTATCGTTATTATCAATTAATTTTCTACAAACCGAAGCCATTTTGTCTGAAAATTATACTTTATTGTCTTATTCATGGACGAAATTAGGTTTTCTACTAAAGATTTTCTCATTTTAAAAGTGAAAAATAGAAAAAAAAGTAATAAAACAATATAAAATATACAAAAATCATTTTTATATTATCTATATACCCGCCCTGCCTTCGCCTGAATATAATATATTATTATTATATAGGATGTACATATGTGGCGTTATTTAGATTTAACATAATCAAAGACAATGTTTTTTTTTAATAAACGAAAATTCTATATAATAAATGGTCTCATCTGTCCATGTCTGCGGCACAGAGTGGTTGGCGTTTAGTTTACGTAGTAACATTATTTAATCTGTGGTTTAACCATTTTATTTATTATTTATTTAATTAATTACAACGGTTTTTAATCCAATTACAGTAATTAATAATTTCGAAAGGCACATGAGAATAAACTATGCTGTAACTAAAACTATACTAAGAAAAATACAACTTATATATCATTACTTTCGCGAAATCGTAAACAAGCTGACAACAGCACATTCCAACTATCCGCAAATAGATCAAAGTCGGGTGCAGCCCCCAGAAGAACGTTGATTGCGCTGTGCATTCGACATAGTGGGGAATTAGCGCGCGACAGCGTGCGCGATGACGCCGTCGCGAATAATCTAAGCCGGTGAGATGGCCTATGTCGCAAGTAGTGGTCAGGCACATAGATCCTGCATAAGTTATTGTGAAGTTCGGGGGCATCTATTACGCCTCTTAGATTTTTGAGTGCAATGATAAGTATGTTGCGACGAACTGCAAGAGAATTATACCCTAAGGTACCCAACAAAAATTGTGTGGGATATAAAAACGGATAGTATCCGTAATTTCTTTTATAAAGGAAACGTAAGAAGGCCTTTTGAACTTTTTCTTTGGTCAGAACACACTTAGACTCATAAGGATTCCAAACACATGCCGCTGGTTCCAATTCCAATTTCCGTCTCACTAAGATGTTAAATTATTGTTTGGTTACTTCTGTGTTATAAAATTCGCAGGCATTGCCTAAAACGAATCCGAGGCGTTTGTAACAGTCAACAGCCAAGGCGCAATCAAAAATCACGCCAAGATCTTTTATGTTTGTCACACGCGTTAGAGTAGTATCTCCTAAAGTGTAGGTAGCCTATAGAGGCTGTAATTTGCGAATAAATGTCATAACATAACACTTACTCGTGTTGAAAAACATTTTATTGTCAATACTCCACTGGTAGACTCGATCGATATCACTTTGGAGATGACTGTGATTGACATTTTCATTTATTTCAAGCGTCAGTTTTAAATCGCCTGCGTAAAGTAAGCATTTAACATGCTTAACGACGCGAACAAGATCGTTGATCATAATAAGAAATAGAAGTGTACCGATTACAAGACTGACTAACAACGGAGCCAGTATGGTATGATTGGGATAGGTAACAACCATTGGTAACATATTGGCGCCGGTTGCGAAGATAACTTGAAATAAATTAAAAGTAAAAAAAACTTTTTTTAAAACAAGCTTTTATTTAAGTGCGCTAAAAAGAATAAAATAAACTATTCCTTTAAAACTTTTACTATCAACTTATAACATCACTTTATTTTTCGAGTTATTTGCTGAGAATAACTCGAAAAATAAAGTCCTTTCATTTGTTACCCATATTGTAGGAGTGCATTAAAAATAACTAGTCCGCCATCTTGGGTGTTCCGCTATGTTGGATTTAGAATGACGTCACACAGCTAACCATGAATTGTCATCCAAACTAAACGTGTATACAAAATATCAGCTCAATCGGTTGAAGATATCTGCTTCAAAATTGAGTTGCAAGATTCCACCCGAACAAACATAGTTAGTTAAAAAAGTTAAATAAAAGTGGTTGACTCATCGGTCAAAACTCATCGGTTGTCGGTTCTTCGAGCTATAGTGATTGCGAAATTGATTTTGGTAATAGGTTTATGCGTTAATGTCCATCGAAAAATAATTCTATCTCTAATTCGAACTGCAAGTGAATCGAATACCCGTCCTCAGTACCGGCCGCCACTATAGATTGCCTCATAGAGAGATATTTGACAATGTTGCCATGCTTGGCAGATAGGTTGGCAAACGCAGTTTGACAACACAGCAGCACTGAGCTTCTATTTTACGTTGGTGTTCTGTAAGATCGTGATCCTTCCTCGGTCGAGCCGACTCATTCCTGCTACAAACATAATATCGCTGCAACGTCGCTCTCCTACGTTGATTGTATAGACGGCAATATAACCATCTCGTATATACACTTACTTTGAAACTGTGCCTATTCTTACTTTACTTACTTTTAGATATAGGCATGTTTTACCGTGTAGTGGTAAGTGTAAGAATATCCACTACCACATATCGTCCCGTAGCCGTCTTAATAGGCGACAGAAGGAAATAAACCAGGACGTGGGCAGCAGCGTTTTCGTTATAACAACTAAAAAAATAAAAGACTGCGGTTGCTAACCGACATTAATGCTGCTATGTTTTGTATGGCGTATATGTAGAGAACCGAAAATCAGCAGGGGTGACAACGCATCTGCGTTTTGATTCTCAATCGAATACAGATGTAGATGTCCATGAGCTACAGAATCCACTTACCATCAGGTGGGCTGTCTTGTGGAAAACATTTTTTGTATTTATGGCCCTGTGAGGATTCAAATCCAGCTTCTAGATGCAGCATTCCTATATTTGTACCAACCATAGGGTCAGCAATATTAATAAACAATAATTTTAATTGTTGAATTAGAATTTAATTTGAAAATAAATCTAACATAAATTGAAATTGCAAACCAAAAGAGAAACTAATGAAACATAAGATAATGAAATGAATAACCTTTATAAAGTTAAAGACTGATTACAAAATGGAGCAATGTGGTAACGTTATATTGAATTATTTATCCTTACAATTCAATCATTTCTGTTTTTAACTGTAAGAAAATATTTCTTTGCAATTTTAATTCAATTTAAAACTGTGAAAATATTTTAATTTTATATTGAAATTTGTAAAATACAGCATTTCATACGGTGAAATAAAATATTTTTATGTAAGCGGCGATTGATATGTTTTTATTATCTTATATTTCGGGAAATAATATTTCAATTTTTCATCTACACGTAAACAAGGGTAAAAACCAAAGTTGAATAAAACTCCCGATGCTAAAAGTTTTTGCTTTCACTTTATATCGACATTAAAAATAAAATCTTACACCAAACAGCACTCACACCTGACAAGATAAGTCCAACTAATCTTTAAAGTGCTTACTTACTTTGACCGTAAACAACGCGCATAGAAAAACTACGAGTATAGAGTATTTTCCGAATCAACAAGAAGTCCAACTTGATGGACACAGCTCGCTACTACCCTGGCTGATTTTGAAAGCGAGCACCGATTTTACTAATATTTTAAGGCTACATGTTCATTATTTAAAAAAAAAACGTTACCACCACAACAGGATTTATTCCTGTTTCATGGAGGTTGTTTACATTTATTATTTGCACAAGGACAAAAATCCACATCAGGAACAATTATTTGTACAAATACTTGTTCCGTGCGTGATTCGACTCCCGGCCCTCTGCGCCGTAATTCTATGCTAAGCCACTGCGCTATGGAGCCGTCAAATTTTAATATCATTTAATATTTTTGTAATACTCGTACATATGATACATATGATATTGATCATAATAAATTTATCTGCGTTTATACCTTTTTTATATAACTTTAGTTTTTAATTTCAAAATATGACGAAGTTATCAATTCGAGTGTACTTTCTTTCTTTTTAAATAATACGATAACTCCTAAGTTAATCAATCGATTTTTTGGTTTTTATTTTTTATTTTATTGAAATAGTATAATAGGCTTTTAAATTTCAACCAAATACGGTGATAAGGTTGATGTATACATATTTTAAATAGGTCTATATTATTCGTTAATTGTAAGTATGAGCCCCTAAGAGATGAATTGTACTCTACTAGGTCCGTACGGTCCACATGCGGCGAAGTTCCTAAAGGAACTATATTCGTGACTCCACCACCACTGGTGATAAAAGAGCTGGTTCTTTTCTCGCTTAAAGGCTAACTATAGTCATTCAGCGAGGAAATGCAGCTTGCATTTTGGCACTATACTGCGGAGATTAGGGCTTTATGATAATTTTTTTATATAAATGTATAATTAAACGTAATTCTTAATAAAACTTTAAGTTATCAAAAATATATAACACAGGAAATTAGAAATTCAATTTTGTTTGTCCAAGTGTCTCTAACACTGCCTATGTCTGTACTCTGTACTCATCGAAAAAGTGTAAGCTTATGGCCTAATTTGGGAGACTTCGGCGAGGCGTGTGTTATATGTAATTATATGACATTAATTTTGAGTGTATAATATGACATTAATTTTAAGCCCTAGGCCCTTGTAACGCTTTGTAATTACGTAATGAAAGACTTTAAATAAGTTTTGTCTATATATAGTAGTATGAGTGACAAACGAACACAGTATTCACCTAAATCGGTGAATCGGTTAATAATATAAATTATGTAATTCGTACGTCCGTTAAAAATAGATGGGTGATTAATAGACGTAATAAAATAATTGTATCTTTACGTATTGATCTGAATTGATTTTAAACTAACTTCCTGATAAGCTAGAGACTTGAAATTTTGAACATAGCTCAAAATCGGATGACAATCTAAGAATATGAAGAAAAAAAACGTGGTACAAAAATTAAAAGTAATTTTTGAAAATCTAGTTATTGTTTTATCAGATTAATTTTTTCACGTTTCACGTCTTATAACGGCTGTGCTAGAAAAGTTCGTGAGGTCGTTTTATTTAAGGCACAAGTACAAGGAGACCTGATTAATTGTAAACCTAAACACTTGAGACTGAAGGGCCGAGTTGATGTGACAAACTGTTGAAAGGACCGCGCGAAATAAGATCTCATGCTCCAAATTTATTTAGAGAATAGTTATTTTGTATCGTTAATTTTTATTGCGTTAATAACAAAAATATTTCTTTATAACAAAAAACGAATAATCCTATATGTTTTGTAATTTTATGTCAATTAAAATTATTATAATTCCTTTCTGTGTTTTTTAATAGATATTAGTGATAAAACAAGCACACAGTCCAACTGATGTTAAGTGGATGCTGTGGTCCATAGACATCTACTTAAACTCGATTAAGAATCAAAATGCAGATGCGTTGTCACTCCCGAGAACTAACATTGAATGCCCAGTTTCCAGTAACAAGAGTCTCTAGTTCTCTTCACTCGCAATACGAAGCGCAGCAGCATTAAACTCCTATTTTACGCTGGTATTCTGTAAGAGCGTGGTCCTTCGCCGGTCGAGCCGACCCATTCGTGCTACAACTATAATATACCTGCAGCAGGGCTCTACCACGTAATAATAATTTTATTTTGTGTATAAAGTTAAGCGGCCAAATGCCAATTCAAATTCGCGCGGCCATTCATATTATGTTCATTAGACCTAAAGTGGTATGAAGTAACTGTAGGCGTATATACCCAAACACTCGCTGTTTTACTCCGAGTAGTGTCCTGTAATAGCGGTCGCCAAGCCAAGAGGGACGGTGAAGAAAAATAAGACGTGCGTCAATTTACGTCGGAAAAATTAATGACGTATTTAATTTTTGAGACTCATTTTCCAAGAGAAAGATGTTACCCGAAAAGCGCTAACGGACAGAAATTATTATAACTTACAGCATTGTTGTGTCGTATTCCAAATATACGCCGTGATATCTCGCTTAAAAAAATTCATGAGAACGCGCGGAAGATAACGAACAACGATAAGTATTACCATTTAAAAGAATATATTTTAAATTTACTATGAAACCTCTCAATCTCGCATTGTTGTGTTGTTATAACGTAACCCCCTAGATGGAGTGACGACCTAGTGAGAGATGCAGGAAGACAATGGACGCAGGAGGCTTAGGACCGTGCTTTGTAGCATTCCTTGGGGGAGGCCTATGTTCGGCAGTGGACTTGTGAATGGCTGTAATGGTGATGATGATGATGATGATAGCGTTAGCAACTCTCTTAGACTTTTTTGGGCGGCGTAAGGAAAGGCTAGTGAGTGTGGGCGTATAAGACGCCAGTGGATAGTGACTGATTTCATAGCCGCAGTTAGATTATTTTCGCCTTTTATGAAGTTTCACAATGTGGGTGTCTTCAAGGCAAGAGTGAATAGGCTTTTGTTAAGTCAGTGCGCTTCACCATCTTAGGGTAGTTCACCAATTCCCATCAGGTGGAATTGTAGTTAAGTGCTGGTTTAGAATAGTAAAAAAAGTTTCAAAACAATATTCTCAAAAGATCTTCATTGAGTATATGATTTACATTTCATCCATCCATTACAGCCTATCAAAAGTCCTGCTAAATATAAGCCTCCCCATATTTGCCACCAGTAGTCGGACGTGAGACTGTGTACACTTACCGTTATAGCCTAATAAAGTCCACTGCTGAACATAGGTCTCCCCCATAGATTGCCTCATAGGGGTGATATTTTCCATAGTTGCCACGCCTGGCAGGCGGGTTGTCGACCGCTATTTTTTATTTTTAGTCGTTATTACGAAAACGTTGCTGCCCATCTCCTAATTTGTTTCCTTCCCTCTGTCGCCTCTTACGACACCCACTGGATGATATGGGGCAGTGGATATTCTTACACCACCACTACACGGTAAGTTACTATAACTAAAGTAAAAATCAATCGCTTATCGTGTTATTTTTGGAGTCTATAATTTTTTTAGTCACATTTCAAATTAAACGTACAAAATAAATTATCTTAGATACCTTGATTTATTATTTGATATATACAATTTTACCAGCTATTTCATAGAATGTATATTTTGGAGCTGCGGATAATGTCTGATACATTATTATGTCTGGTATAAAACTATTAAGTTTTTCAGTCTTAAAATAAATGTGCTTTGGTTTACTCAGCGTTTCCTAAATCTATTTCCCAGTCCACATCGTATATATCGGATATTGGCCTTTAAAAACGGTCCAGAGACTCGCTAACTTTGTTACTCTGAGCGCGTACAGCCCGAAATTCCTTCATTTAATCATGGTATAGTGTTATAAAGCTATATGCTAGCCCGTTACCTCTTTTAAGCTTTAAAATAGAGCGTAATTTTTCACCGCTGCTACGTGTCGTGGCATTCAAAATGCACTTTTGATTTTACTTCAATTAACTATAGGCGACATGCTTATTTTTCATTTAATTTAATTTACATTTATTTCCACAACTGTTTCTGCCACCAGGGCGACGTCACTTTGGGATGTGACATTTTTTGAATTAATAAATTAGAAATAGATAAACCAAACTACGGATATAGGGGTCTTATAAGGGTCTTCGGTTTTCTATACTCACCATATGAAACGCAGTAGCATTAAGCTGCTATTATCCTGTGTGAGCGTGGTTCTTCCCCGGTGGAGCCGACCCATTCATGCTATAACCATAATATAGCTGCAGCATGACTCCACCGTGAAATGTAAGAGTTCGACGCAATACTATTAATAATATGAGCATTTTTGATTTTGCGGTATAATAAATTGTTAAATAATTAGCCACAAATAATGCAATCAAATGAAAAAGAAATGAGAGAAGTAATAATTAATTTCCAATATGCGGCCTGTGTGGCGTGTGATTTAATAAAATAATTTTATGCATCGCTGACGCATTTTAGTGGTGCACCCGCTACTTTAATATATATTTTAATATTTTGAGGTTTTTGAGTAAAATGTTGAATAAAATTATGAATTAAATATTAAAATATTATTATTATCGCGTTTTGAGCCCTGTTTCGATTAAATTCCTTATTAAACGTTATATCAAACTAAAGATTTTAGATACACGTACAGGGAAAGTCGAGACGAATGTGGACGACGAGAGAGAGTATTTTTTTTATATTTCGTTAAAGTGAAAAAGTGCTAAGAGTCTACTTGATAGTGTCTCAAAACAGAAATCCAGAAATGCGTTTCCACCCCTTAGACTAAAATGGAATGCCAAACTGAAGAACGAAAGTAGTGAGGATCAAAAATATATGATACAGAGAGAATTTCTGTCATCTTCTTCATTACAGCCCCGTAAACTATCAGCTGTGGAAAATAAATATTTTAGTATTAGCTACAATCAATTATTTATTCTGTGCTACAGTTACCATGCGTGGCAGATCGATGACAGTACCAAACGCTTCGTTGGAAGTATTGTATTTGTGTTTACGGATTGTTACTCTCTTCCTTTTAATTTTTTAAAACTACATTTTATTGTAACATTGACTACAAAAAAGAGAATACATGCCCAATTTTGTTCGCATTTTGTTTTTCAATAAGAGCAACTTTATTAAAAACTTTTATTTAACTTGCAATGTTTGTTTGTTAGGGTCAAATCTTGCAACTGATTTAAAAGCAGTTATCCTCAACCGATTGAGCTGAAATTTTGCATAAATGTTTTGAAACTATGGCAGTTTAAAAATGTTGTAAGAGAAATAAAATTTCAAATTATTTTAAGTTATGTTATTTTTCCGTTTATCTAACGTTTAGGATTGGAACTATAGGTTATTTTGAAGTTGGAAGGTTTGATGACATTTCCGATGGTGCAGTAAATTAGTTTTATGTTTGACATTTATGAAATGGGTCACTTTTTGCTTGAACAAAGTTGGGAAATATTAAAAACTTATTTCCAAAGTGGTGTCTTCCATTCACATTGTGAGAAATTTACGAAAAAAATTTGACAAAAAGGATGTGCCAAAAACGCAGTTTATGGATCAATTTGTCAAGCAAGTTCCTGAAACTGGATCGTTGTCGGATAAAACAACCCGTGTACTTACTCGTCCAGTGCGCTCAACCGAAAACAT
The DNA here is from genome assembly GCA_029286625.1 of Parnassius orleans. Taxonomy (NCBI): domain Eukaryota; kingdom Metazoa; phylum Arthropoda; class Insecta; order Lepidoptera; family Papilionidae; genus Parnassius; species Parnassius orleans. Next base: position 11,322 of record JAGSMP010002330.1, on the reverse strand, counting down.
CGCTGCTGTTGGTCAGAGTGTGCGTGAACAACCATAAACATCAATTCATCATCGTTCCCAATAATTGAACATTTCACTCACTTCTTTGAGAAGAATTTTGCATAAAGATCTCGGTATGAATGCGTACAAAGTTCAATTAGTGCAAGAGCTGAAGCCGCATGACCATCCGATGCGTTTTCGGTTTGCTCAATGGGCTGAAGACCGCTTGATCGAAGATGAACATTTTTACCGAAAAATCATCTTTTTAGATGAAACTCATTTCCACCTCAGAGGATACGTCAATAAGCAAATTTTTCGTATCTGGGGCTCAGAATCCACACGTCATCGTGGAGAAACCAATGCATCCACAACGAGTGACTGTCTGGTGCGGATTTTGGTCTGGCGGCATTATTGGGCTATTTTTCTTCAAAAATGAGTAAGGAAACGCCGTTACAGTGAATGACGATTTTTTGTTTTCCAAAATTTAAGAGGATGATATAGACGACATTTCGTTTCACCAAGACGGCGCAACGTGCCACAGCCAACGTAACAATCGATGTTTTGCGCACTGTTTTCGAAAATCGCATAATCAGCCGAAATGCTGATGTCAAGTGGCCACCAACCAATAACCATCCAGAGACGATTGACGACTTGAAAAATGAAATCGAAGTTGCCATTGACGAAATAGAGGCCCAAACAATCGAAAATGTACTGAAAAATTGGACGAATAGGGTATCGTAAGGCTAGCCGTGGTAGTCATTTGAATGATATTGTCTTCCATTCCTAAATAGAAAGGTTCAATCTTTCTAATAAACTCATAACTTTGAAAAAATATTTATTAGTTTTTTTTTATATCCGATTCAATTTCCAAATCTTAAATGGCCCACCCCTTATAATCTTTTATATACCACAGACATTATACGATTAAATACCGGTAGAAAGTAATTTACTTTTCACATGTTAAGAAAAGTCCTCTGTTCTGAGAAGAACCAATAAGCAACTTGACAATAAAATTATATATTAATATACATTTTTATTGCACAATAATATAACAGGGTAAGGACTATTTTGCGATCATAATTATTAAGATTATAGTAATGAAAAAACGGGAAACTTCTTACAATTTCCTTCCTTGTGAATTCAGAACATCATTAACGTAATTTCGTAATACATTAATCCGCCAAGAGACTCATCTTTAGTGGAAACATTAATTTCCTAATATTTTAAAGTGCCTTCAGTGCTCACACTTTAAAATCTTTGGAAACAATGTTTCCCCTTGCAATTCTCTAAGAGCGCTGCAGCTGGGTGAATAAGGCCACCAAACATCTTGCATTACTTGGATTGTCACGAAGATTAAAATTTTTAGACAGCTTAAATTAATACACAAGCATCATAATAACTTTTACTACGTAAATTTGTGCCTAGGTTAGGGGAGGCCTGTAAGATACTCTTAGTGTATTGTGGTAATAAACTATTTGAACTCATTACTCAATCTTTGAAATCAATGAAATGTCAATGTTAAACCAATTTTTTGTTGGACATTTTGTTTTATTGTTTTCTTTTGTTTAAATTGACATATTTTATTGTCAGTTGCGCAGGATATTGTTAAAAGTCCTCTAAACGCTTCCTGTATCTATTTTCAACGGTCCCCATGTTGCCATAGCTGGCTTAAATATTACATCCTACAACTCTTATTCTTCATCATCATAACGTCATGTACTAGGGGTGATGACTCCTTTTCTGCTTAAGAGGCCGTCTGGGTAGGGAAGGTACACAACAAAAGGAGTGCCAGGTTTTGAATGAGCTGAAATAATTTTTCTTATTTCTAAACAAACTTACCAAAAGTAAGTTTAATTCCTTAAATTGCATCATTGAATGGCCGTATCTTATCACCAACTGACAGTTCTAGTGGCATTAATGGCGTTACTGGGCTTTATCAAAATTTCTTTGCGATAAAGTAAGTTTTTTGTGTTTATTCTATTATTTTTTACAAGGAAATTTAATTGACATAGTCCAAAAACAATTTTACTTTATTATTGTGTATATATAAAGCTATATAACGTATATAATTAAATAATAGGTTATGTATCTAAACAGAAAATGTTTTTGAGAGCCAGGCCATGTGTATTGAGAGAGCCGACTCTTTCATGGCACGAATACATCTCTTTCAATACAAATAGCGCTTTTGAATAGTTCTGCAAATCTTTTATTGTGTTTTCTATTTCAGAGTAGAAGTAAAATGTCCTCAGATGCTAACACCAAACCAAAAAACCCAATAGGTCGTCAGCTTCTGTAATTGAAGACGCAGTATGAGAAGTATTTTATACGTGGTAGAGCCATGCTGCAGCTATATTAGTAGTATAGTTGTAGCACGAATGGGTCAGCTCGACCGGGAAGGAACACGCTCTCACAGAATACCTGCATAAAATTAAAAAAAAGTTTAACACTACTGTGTTTCGTATGGTGAGTGTAGAGCACCAGAGACCCTTTCTACCGTCGAACTAATGTCCACGTCAATTGGTTAAATCAAATAATGTCATTGAAGCATTTCATTTTCTGTCAGGGTTGCCTACTGATAAGCATGTATGGTTTGATTCTTCATTGAGGTTAGTCTAAGGCTGAGATCTATAGACCGTACTTTGACTTTGCTCAGACTTAACTTATGAAAACTAAGCTGAGTCGCTTAGCATAAGCTTTCGTTCTGAATGTAGTAGTGTATCGGGCTAAGATTAAGCTAAGTTTACGCTAAGGCCCAGACAGACAAAAAATTATGGATGCTTTATTCCACGCATTATGTTCTTGAATTTATTGTATAAAATAAAAAAAAAAAATTAAAAACCGAAAACAGTCCAAATTGTATTTCATAAATAAGGCCATGAGAACAGGAACGGTTGAGAAGAGGTAAATCAGAAAATATTAAGAAATTCGAAATAAGTTTGAAATTACGTTAATAGAAAAAAAATGGATTAATGATATTTAAAACCAGAAGACAGCCTAAAACTACCTATTTATTGTTATAAATAATTGGAGTTACATAAAAACAACAATTTAAAATGAATACGGTGGTTTCGGATAATATCCTGAGTTTTACGTAAGTCGTCGATTTCGTTGACTTAGGCTTTGCTAAGTTCGCACTCAGCACGACTTCGAAGTTAGCTGTATAAACACCGACATTGTCTTAGTTCGAAAGTAAAGTCTGAGCAAAGTCAAAGTAAGGTCTATAGATCTCAGCCTAAGGGTCACTGTGGCCACTTACTATCTGGTGCGATATTTGCTCCTTTGCAACTACATGGAAAAATACAATTATACCCTTATTACCAAAATGTGCATACAAATACAGATATTATTTGAATGATGAATTAATAACCGTGAAGTTTAAGGCGTCAATCCTTATATTTAAATTCAACAAAGAAAACATTCTATATATGGTCACTGGGAAATGAACTATCCATTGCTTTTTGAATTGAAAGAAAACTGAGTTTTATAGATTTGTCAGAGATGCAGCCATTAAAAGGAAACTGAGCAAAATTGATTCGTCAGCCTATTTAAATGTTTTGAAACGCAGCGTATAGGAAAGCATGAAAATAGCCTGTTTATTCCAAATGGAAATGGGATATTTTTTAATTAAAGAAACTGAGCATAATTATCCGTCAGGGATGCAGACTTTGAAAAGAAACTGAGCTAAATTGATTCGTCAGAGATGCAGTTTTGAATTGAAAGGAAACTGAGCAAAATAAAAGATCGTCAGAGATGCAGCCTTTGAGTTGAAAGAAACTGAGCTAAAGGGAAATTTTGAATTGAAAGGAAGATCTAGGAAATCTGATTAATTGATTGTGGAATTTTGGAAAAAAACTAACTGAACACTATTTTAAGACGCTACTGTACACAATGTTATATGTTTTTCCATTTGGGGAAAGAATGTGGAGATTCTGGGCATTTGAGACACGCGAACATGCTACATACAGCTGACCATGAGAGAAGCACGGTTTTTCTAAGTTGACATCCGCTACCTGTAACGTTTGCCCTTGCGCTTTATTAATTGTCATTGCAAAACTGAGCTTAATGGGGAACTGCAACCTTTTGAATTGAAAAGGAAGATCTGTGGGAATTATAGGGATCCGTGGTATAATAACATTTTCAACTTTTCCTACGCCTGTCAAAATTGTAGCACCGATTATGTTCCGTCCAAGATGTGTCACACGATGTTGTCCCGTTACATAACCGAGGAGCATCTAAATTTCGCATTAGCATGACTGGGACGCCTAATTTTAATTGAAGCTTATGTGAGGGCACACCTGACAACTCTAGAGAATTTAGAAACTCTACGGGATATGAAGTGTGTATCTGAATTTATTTTGTTAACGCTCTCATTTTTTGGTGCAAGAATCGCCCTTTCACATAACCATTTGTTTTCATGCATGTTGTTCGTTAAATCTGAATAAACGCTCGCAATCAATTCGGAATGACTCTGTACTAAATTACAATAATCTCTCGTCAATTTAACGCAGCCCTCAGCATCCGTTTCTAACTGCCCATCGCCAATTTTTAATAGTGTGTCAGCATAGTTTCCAGCATTGATATCATTATACAAATGCACTCTCATATTCGTAGTTAAACTGAATTTTGTCACCTTGTTCCATAAAATAGACGACTTGAGGCATGCTTTAATTTCATCTGCAGGTGTGCCCTTTTGAATGACAGGTAAAGTTTTGAAAGTCACCAGCCAGTAAAACCACCATTCCTCCCATTACATCGGTATTGCTGCAAATCCTGGAGCGTTCGATTTAGTGCTTCTACAGCTTTTATGCGACATTGTACTTTCGTCCCACACTAAAAGTTTGCATTGTCATAGCATTATATACCGTGCACTATTTTTGCTAAAGTTGCAGATCGGCGATTCTTCCCAGATTTAGAGGAGTTTTAAAACAGAATGTGCAGTGCGGCTTAGCAGCGCGTGGCGGCTATACCGGAGGAAGCTACGGCCACAGCAATGTTTTTATCTTTCCGTACTTGCGCCAATAATAAATTTAACAAAATGTCTTCCCAGTTCCTCCAGGGGCATCTAAAAAGAAAAGTGCACCATTTCCAGATTCAATTTGTCCTAATACTTTGTCAAAAACTCGTTTTTGTTCGGGAAGCAAGCGGGGTACAAATTCGGCTACTTGCTGCTGCAAAGCTGGTATGTCGTAGTTTGTTTCACGTATAATTTCATCACTTAGTTCATTTTCGGTTGTTCGCTGAGGGCTTATCATTCCAAAGTCGCTTAATTTTTTGCCTACCATTGCCATTACTTTATCTTAAATTTTTCCAAGTGCTTCATTATAAATGTGTTCATTGTATGTCATGTTCGCGTGTGTCTGCTGTAACCTTCGCAAAATATCTTCCGCCATGTACTCTTTATATTTGTCTCACAATTTATGTGCACTAGATAGCCCGCAAGATGATATGAGAGTTGCATAAAGATCCCTAATTTTGGCTGGTGACTGGCACTGCACAGCTTCCTCCATGGTTTCATCCCAGTGATTATCGTTTTCTTAAAGATGCAGAGCTTCACATGCTTCTCTATAAGTTGCGTATTCCTGACCGTTGACAGTTTCAAGGTCTTTATATCCTGTAGGACCCCGAACATGGTGCAGCAGCAGTTAGTTACATGGACGGTATACACACGACCAAGGGCATCTGATGACTTTACACCGGGCCAATTTGCAACAGGCGCGCCTTGAATACAGCGTTTCCACCCTTCCTAGATGTGTTCCAAGTATAATAGCGCGGGGACTTCAGAATATAACAACGTTTTGCAAAGGGTCGGTTTGACAAAGTTGAAAGAAGGCTGTTAGTGTAGTTTTGGCGGTGATGCAATTCTTTCTTGGAAATTTTTTCGGTGAAATATACACGCTCTCCATTTTCTAAGTGCACAGCAAGGTGAGTAACTGTTGGTGCCTTCGTGTAAAGGGAAGCCAAGGAGACGCCACGCTGCCTCGTTACTGCTGACATAACGCCCTGCTTGAAAGGTCTGTACTTCATTAACGGATTTGCCTCACCTTCACTCCTGAGATTAAATATTGCTTGTCGCTTCCTTTATTTATGTACTTACAGATATACTTGATTGTGCGAACAGAGCTACATGCTTCTACATTAATATGGGCATTAAACATTTTACATAGAATGGGCGAATACGGGACAATCCAGCTGTTATCTAAGGTTTGAACGCTCCAGAGCGAGATTTGATTGTAACTTTCCTGCCACCATCTTCGGGAGCTCTGCGTCTGTATAAAGTAGCCATTGTCATTGTGCACTGTTTCTTTTAATAGCTGTTTAGGGAATTTCTTTGTACATTTTCCTTCTTTCATACATGGCGATATTGAATTTCGTGCCACATGGACCGTGAATCATATTTCGGACGATGGTATCATACAATTCTTTATCTTGCTCAGGATCCGAATCTCGGTGCTTATTATGTCTATTTGGCTGGGCCGCAACTTCTTTAAGCCATATTAGAATGTGGGCATGCGGTAATCCTCTTTTGCCATTCAATTGAATACATGAAGCACTGCACCTCCGAAAATTTCCCTTTGTTAATTACATACATTAATTTTTGTACTTTTAATCTAAATACTCTAGCAACTAAATCGTGTCTGTCAGTACTTTTTGGCCCGGCATTAGCTCCTCGGTTATTTCTTTCCATGTGGGATTGCAAGTAAAAGTAACAAAAGATCAGGTCTTCCGTAAGTTGTACATAGGCGAATGCGTCTTGTGTGTCATGGGTAGCGGGACTGTTAACGAATGATGAGGGCAGAATTACCATTTTACCTAAATCTCTGGGGTTTACTGGCGTCGCTAGAAACTGCATCTTGTAAATGTATATAATTCTCAACGCGCAGCTTTTTGATTTAAAGATATATAACGGAGACGTTCACTTTCTACCTTCACATACATGTCTACCAAAATTGATGAAATAATTGTCTACACTGGCTAAGAGGTTAAAATCATTTTCTCGCAACATCATATGATACGCATAAAAATCCATACATGTTCGAGTAGGCCTTTGTGACCGGGTTAATGAGTGGAATTTGACAATGATAACCCTCTTGTCCTTTGCAATAAATCAATGGGTATTGCAGAGCGTCATAAAACTTGTGTGTATCGGCTATCCGTTGCAACGTATCATCACGTGCTCGCAAGACAATGTCTCGTGAAGAAAAATTGATCACCACTAATTACGGCTGCTATTTCGTTTATCAAAGGTGCATTGTAGCGCCTTTCATGCTCTCCTCGAGGGTCCGATCTGCGTGAATGACGATTTTATAATCTTCAGGTAGGTTTTCTAAAGCAGTTTTAAATGTTTTGACTAAATGTTACGTTTATGCAAGAATCTTTGAATTTTGAACACTGTGTCTCTCTCAACTCCCTGGATAAATTGGCAGCGACGGTCACTCCCAATTTCTTCGTCACCCATAAAATATACTTGTAAAATTTATGCTGTTCGTTTTCAGCTGGAAAAAGTGAACCTATTCTATGATAAATTTGCCTTGCACCGTAAATGTAGGCGAAAATCCGGCATTATTATTTCCCGGTCAACCCGAAGGACGTCATTTGAAAGCATGAGTTATTTCCGGATCCTGTTTAAAAGCGCCGTGACTCATTAGCATCATATAAAAAGAGAGTTTTCAAAGGTTCTGATCCCTAAGTAACGGAAGAGACACTTTGCCATTGAACAGCACATGCCTGCGGTCTCATCTTTCCATTTTAAAGCGCTGTAAAATCGACACGCCTTGTCCATCAGTCCGATAACAACTAACCTGTGATTTTTATAATCAATCAACGGATCATAATTGAATGCTGCGTCATTAAAACCGACCAATTGTTTTTTGAAAATTTTGTCGACGTTCAGCTTGAGCTGTGCATTTGCATCTCTTCGCGCCTGTGTCTGTTCTGGTGTTTCAGATGCCCTTATAGTAGATTGACGTTCAGCTGGCTCAATGAGTCTGTGTTGAGTTTCAACAGGTGTTTCCGCGGCTCTTAAGACGACCTGACGTTCCGCTTGTTCGAATAGCCTTTGCTGAATTTGAGCAGGTGTTTCAGTAGCTCTTAAAGTAGCTTGACGCTCTGCCTGTTCAAGACGCCTTCGCTGACTTTGATCAGCTGTTTCAGTAGCTCTTAAAGTAGATTGACGCTCCGCCTGTTCAAGACGCCTTTGCTGACTTTGATCAGGTGTTTCAGTAGCTCAGTAGCTTGACGCCTGCCTGTTCAAGACGCCTTTGCTGACTTTCAGCAGGTGTTTCAGTAGCTCTTGTGCAGCTTGACGCCTGTTCAAGACGCCTGCTGACTTTGAGAAGGTGTTTCAGAAGCCTAAAGTACTTGACGCCTGCCTGTTCAAGACGCCTTCCTGAATTTGAGAAGGTGTTTCGGAAGCTCTTGCAGCAGCCTGACGCTCTGTCTGTTCAAGACGCCTTTGCTGACGTTGAGAAGGTGTCTCAGATGCTCTAAAAGCAGCCTGACGCTCTGCTTGTTCTTGCCTTCTCAGTTCAGCATCTTCTAAAGATTCTAGCGATCGAGCTAATCTTTTCGCTTGTCTTGAGAAGATACTCTTGAAAGGCTGGACTTACGTTTGCGAGGCATTATAAAGTAAGAAAAACCTATTTATAAAAAACGTTAAAATACCTAAAGGAATTAAATTTCCTTTTAAATATTTTTTAAGAATCCAAAATATCTAAAAGGAATAAATATTCCTTTTAAATATTTTTAAAATCAAAACAACAAAACCAATTCAAGACACAACACGAATCCGAAAACGATAGCCAAAAAAATCGAATCAACTTAAACCAAATCACAAAACAAATCGCAGAAAACCGAAATCGAAATAGAAATAAATATAACCAACGAAAAAGAAGTATGTATAGGTACCGTTTACATTATCTATACTATTAATATTCCTTTGAAATATTGTTAAACAACCTAAAACAACGAAACCAATTCACGATTCTAAATAAACAAAATCCAAAATCAAAGCCAGAGTCTAAATATGTATATAGGAATACCAACCAAATCAACAAAACCGATCCAAGAAAATACACAAATCCGAAAATGAAAGCCAATATAAATCCATTCAACCTTAACCAAATCACAAAGCAAATAACAAACAACCGAAATCGAAAGCAGGTAGTCGAATAAGCTACGAAATAGAAACAATTTAAGCGTATAGGTACCGTATGCACTATAAGTTGACGCGCGGCTCAACGGCGGGAGTTAAGTACATGTCAGGAAACATTTCGTTACCGCGTTTTAAAAACCTAGTAACGACATCTAGCGGAATCAATTTAAACTATGTATACGTTAGTTAATAAGAACTCTCAAAAAATATTTTCTTATAATTTTGCACAATTTTTCTTATTGTAATAACGATTCATTCATAACCACATATAAGAACTGTATTCATTTCCGTTCAATAAATATTACTAAGGCTTATTAATAAGGCTTACTAAGAAATGTTTCTACCATTGTTAAGTAATAGTTAGGGTGAAAGCGTGACAGGTGGTGATAGTATTTCTGATCCATACTTATAATCACGCCTGTAACCCGGGTAGGCAGAGCATCAACGGATTACTTAATATCGTCTGCGAGGTTATCGCCTATTCTGTGAATTACGATGCACCAAAACGTTTGAAGAAAATCAGCTGGTGAATTTTATGTTTTTATCGCTCTTCCCGGTCCTGCGTGGAAAATACAGATCCATACATTTTTATCTTAATTTTGGTAAAAGACATAATAATCCAGATATTCTGACCTTCTGTGTTCGTCCATCGTACCGTCGTCCGTCTTGTAGAATCACGGTGGCGCCACCTAGCTGAATTTAATTTTGCAACATATTCGATTTTCCCACGGAATGATATGTTTTCCGCTGAAAAAAGTAGCGTATGTCACTCTACAGCCACCGAACTATACCCATACAAATAATCATGCCATGCCGACGCTCTGTTGCGACGTGAAAGAAGGACAAACTTGTGCAACATATTCGATTTTCCCGCGGGAATGAGATGTTTTTCCGCGGAAAAAAGTAGCCTATGTCATTCTACAGCCACCAAACTATCCATATACAAAAAATCATGCCACGCCGACGCTCTGTTGCGACGTGAAAGAAGGACAAACAAACAAACAAACACACTTTCGCATTTATAATATTAGTATGGATATGGATTATAACAATTTGAAAATGTCCCATGTGTGCTCCAGTTTATGAGCAAGCTAGCTTTAGTGTAGGCTTTAGGTTATAACCTAAATTTTTGCTTTTGTCCCAGAAATTCCTTTAAAATACGCAAGGCGGCGCTAAATTGTGATTATATTTAAAAATAAATTATTAGGGGGTAGGACTATTTTTACGCCTAGTGTTCCGTCCCCGTGTAGTGGCGGGTAAGAATACCCACTACCCCATATCTTCCCGTGGTTGTCGTAAGAGGCAACAAAGGGAAACTGATACAGAAGATGGGCATCAGCATCTTTCTGATAAAAGTCAAAAAATAAATAAAAAACTGCCAACCCGCTCGCCAAGCGTGGCAACTATGGCAATATACCCCCCATGAGCGACGACACAAATAAACGGCCCCCAGTCCCCGGTGGCCCCGCTATTCCTGGCTACGGTGGCGACCATGGTAACGGCGGGGCAGGGGGTGCTAAGAATCTCCGGTGGAGGTTCGGTTGCCACCTACGACGACTCGACCTGGCAACATATAACGCACGCACCCTGAGGACTGACGAGAAGATCCTGGAGCTGGAAGAAGAGATAGATAAGTTACGCTGGAATATAATAGGACTATCCGTCCGAAGTCCGAAGAGAGGGGGAGGACACGGTAATCCTCGAATCCGGCAACTTATTCTATCACCGGGAGGGCGACCATCTGTCCCAAGGAGGTGTCGCATTTCTCGTCCACAAGTCTCTCGTTAACAACGTTGTAAAGATCGGGAGTGTGTCGACGAGGGTTGCGTACCTTATACTCAGAATCACCAAACGGTATTCGCTGAAGGTCATGCAGGTTTACGCACCAACCTCAGCACACCCCGATGAGGAGGTGGAGGAAATGTATGAGGATATCTCTAGAGCCATGCATTCCTCCAAAACCCACTATACGGTGTTAATGGGAGACTTCAACGCAAAACTAGGCACAAGAGAGCGGTGAGCTGAAAGTAGGAAATTCGGAATAGGGCAACGGAACCCAAGGGCCAGCAGCTGGCCGACTTTATGGAGAAAGAGACTCTTATGATGAACTCTTTCTTCCAAAAGCGGCCCCACAGAAAGTGGACCTGGTCGAGCCCCGACGGTTCGACAAAAATAAGATTGACTTCATTATG